>VWZV01012652.1:521137-585828 GCA_013397155.1 Irena cyanogastra | reverse complement strand
GACCCGGGCAGCCATTTGGTGGCGGCTCCGAAATGACGGCGGGAGCAGGGCCGGGCAACGGGTGCGGGAGAGGGAAGCCAGGCCCGGTCCCAGGAGCTGGAGCCGGCCCGAGCTCAGGAACGGGAACCGGGCCCGGGCCCTGGAGCGGCAGCCGGGCCTGGTGCGGCAGCGGGGCCGAGCTCGGGTGCGGCTGACAGCGGCCTGCGGACGGGGCGAAGCTGCGGGGGCACTCGCGGGGCGGCCCGGCGGTTCCGGCACCGGCGAACGGAGAAGGGAGCTCCCGGTCCCCTCCCCGGCAGCCCCTTCGGGAGCCGCAGCACCGGGCTGAGGTGCCCCCGGCACCGGGGAGAATAATCGCACCGGAGCCATGAATATTCCCAGTCTGGAGTACTCATGGAGCTGTGCGTTAGGGTAATGGTGGAAGAGAGTCGTGGTGGGAGACTGGCCCCTAGGACTGCACCCACCGTGTCATGTTTGAAGTGTCTNCCCCTGACGGCGGGGCCCGTGTGGCGGGCGCATCTGCACCGCCGTCTCTATGGTAACGCCTTCCCTCCCTCCCGCCCGCCGCGCGGTCACGTGCGACGGGCGGCGCGCGGGTCTCGCGAGAGCGGCGTNCCGAGCTCGGGTGCGGCTGACAGCGGCCTGCGGACGGGGCGAAGCTGCGGGGGCACTCGCGGGGCGGCCCGGCGGTTCCGGCACCGGCGAACGGAGAAGGGAGCTCCCGGTCCCCTCCCCGGCAGCCCCTTCGGGAGCCGCAGCACCGGGCTGAGGTGCCCCCGGCACCGGGGAGAATAATCGCACCGGAGCCATGAATATTCCCAGTCTGGAGTACTCATGGAGCTGTGCGTTAGGGTAATGGTGGAAGAGAGTCGTGGTGGGAGACTGGCCCCTAGGACTGCACCCACCGTGTCATGTTTGAAGTGTCTTAAACAAAAAAACACAAAACAACTGAGCAGGAAAAGCGTGTCCCGGTTCTGCTGATGCTCGAGGTGCACGGAGGGTTTCCAATTAAGTGTAGGAGTCAGCACAAAGCGCAGGAAGGGCAGCAGAGTGGTGGGAGAGTGATGAGTGTTCAGTTCATCCAGGGTTCAGAGGGGAATGCCATGGATCTGTAACGAGAGAAAATAATGACAAAGTTTAGACAGGCAACCAGGAGAATTTGTGTTCTAGGCCTGTTTAATTTCCATGCAAACTTAGAATTTTGTTTGGGTTTAATTGTAGTTCCTGTAGCTTCTCTTGTGGTTGTTCTCTCATGGCCATTATAGCTACATCATAATAATGAAACTAAAATTAAAAACAGTCCTTTGGATTACAAGAGTGTAAATTTGTGATTGTGGCAGAAAAAATCCAATTTTAAATGAGAAGCAACCAGTACAGCTGTAAATCTTCTGAATCAAAATAATATTCCTTGGCCTTTGGTCTTTCATAAATATCTGTGGAAATATAGAAATTGAAACTTCTGTTGCTGGTATAAGTATTATTCCATGAAACACTGGGGTCTTAATTTTTGTAGTGAATCACTTTCCCAAGACCTTCATGCCTTTTTTGTGAACTTTTTCTTGTTTTTTTCATTGTAAGCAAAGCCTTCCCCAAGAAAAGGTGTTTTTATTAACTTACATTTGTCTTGTTTGAGGTTGTGGCCATTTCTCTCAAAAATACTAAGTTCTAACAAATTTTAGTGTCAGTGCTTTAGGTGAAGTCTTGATCTTGAGTGTTGATCTCATTTATTTAAGGCTTTGTTGCTTTAAAATGGATAAAATATTTACAATATTTAGATGGTAATAGCTGATAGCATTTGTTAGGAGTATGTTACATTTCATTTGGTGATATTTTATATACTCTTAATGGGATGAATGTTCAGGGTCTCTCCTTGCTGACTGGAAAACCATAAGGAAAGGAAAAAAAAAATATATGTCCACAGGCATCTTAAGTCATTCTGTACAACCTTTTAAAAGGCTTTCCATCTGCTGTGGAGTCCTATATTTTCTTCCCTTCATCTCGGAATAGAATTTGTATTTCATTAAAATTCTTTAAAAATATTAAAATACAGAATTTCTCATCTAAAAAAATAATAGTTTAAACTTGGAGGTCATGTTAAAAAAAAAAGGCTTAGAGAACTAAACCACACATGGAAGTCCCTATTCACTGAAAATTTTACTGAAAAGTTTGGAGTTCTACACTGTATCTCTTCTTGGCGTAACTGTGTCAAAGTAGATCTGCTTAGAAATGGATTCCCTTTCTCTCCGTTCAGAGAGAGTTCAACTGATTTGGGTGGCAAAAAAAATTGTCATTTATTTGCCCTTCAGTTAGTCCTCAAAAGTCAATACTGTTAGAGAAGCTGAGTTGGTATCAGGCTGGTGGCAAGGACAGGCTCTCCTTTCGGGGACACCTACGGAACACAAGGAAAAACCCACAGTGGCATTACATAAGTATTCAGGAAACTTTTAAGATCTACTGACATAATTTGTGGTAGCAAGGGTTGAGCAGGGAGGAGCAGGTGTGGGCTGCTGAGGGTACACTGACTCTGGTGTTGGTCTGGGGGGAGTTAACCCTGAATTGAGTGAACTTTGGCAGTCACTGAGCAACCACGAGTGTAAATTTGTGTTGTACCCCTGTTGATAGGAATTACTCTTCAGCCACATGTTTTAAGGAGGCAGAGGGGATTCAAGCTTTGACTTTTTAGCCAGTTAACAAGAGAATCCCATAGGCATTTGAGCAAAACGTAGTCTGGGTATGTGTAAATGTTCTCATCTATATTTAGGAAAGGAAATGGAGTGAAGCCATCAGGGAAGTTCAGGTTGGGCATTGGTAAAAGGCTCTTCCCCCAGAGGGTGGCCAGGCACTGGCACAGGCTCCCCAGGGAAGTGGTTGTGGCACCGAGTCTGCCAGAGCTCCAGGAGCGTGTGATGATGCTCCTGGACTTGTGGTGTAGTGTCAGATACTCCTGCGAGAAGCAGGGCTGGACACAATGTGTGCCTTCCCAGCAGGACTTTTCTGGAACTTAAATTGGGCTGCAGATACTTGCAAGATTGAAATACTGTATTTAATGGTCATTAAAGCCTTTACATGTAGAATTTTCACATGATGTAAAGAGATTTGCGTGTGGCAGATATTATGGAGTGTAGAAATAAGCAAGGTTGCTCAGTAAAGAGGATTTATTTTAATTTCAAGCCGTCATAGCTGAATGATGCAAAGCCGTTACGGGGATGGCCCCTTCCCTAAGCCTTTAATGAAGCCAGTTTTTTAGATCTGTGGATGATGGCTGTTGAAGAGAAATTAATAAAAGATTTTAGCCCTTCCAGAGAATACGTTAATACCGATAATTATATTATGTGATATGTAAGTTTTTGACCCAGTCAGAATGCTTTCGGGAACTACATAACTTAGGAAGGAAAGCTGGAAAAAGCTACCTCCTTGTAGTGCAAACCAACTATTCATCTGCATAAATGGAAAATTTTAATGGAGATCACATTAGAAAAGAAAAGAATAATACTATGATCGCTGCAGTCAGCATTAAGAGAAAGTCAATATCAAGGACTCTTTAATTTAATGATTCAAAATCAATTGAATTCTAAGATTTAGGCTTAAATCCACAGTAGTATTGTAATTGAACCTCAGTTGTGAAAATGCCATATAACTTCACAAGTTTTCCAAGCGTTTCCTTCATCTGTGGGGAAGACTTCCCTTTGTTCATCACTGACAGAATTATTCCATGTCTCATTCTCACCCAAGCTCTGCTTATTTGTCTTTGCCCATGGCCCACAAGGGACCTGATGGAGTCAGCCTGAGCCCAGCAGAGCTGGCGCTGTGGGGGAACTGAGTTAAGCCTTCAACCCTTTCTGTGAGAAGGGGTGAAACTTGTCTGTCTGCATTTTGGCAAATGCCCTGACTGAGCAGTGTGGGAGAGGAACAGACTAACAGAACAGCATGGTCACCTAAGCTTGGTTTCTTCAGGAAATCAGAATTGAATTCTATTTATCATGTCCAGAGGTTATTAAGTAAGCATAATGATTTAGATTAGTTGTAGAAAATGTCTTGGGATTAGGTAGCTAAAAGTTAATATAAAATTATTAAGGGTGTCTAAATCTTAAAACTTCCATCATTTGTAATGATACAGCTGTTTGAGGAAGGTTTTGAAGTTTCACCTATTTCCCTTCCCAACCTACCTTCCAATTTCATCAGATATTCTGGTCTAAAATGAGAAAATCAGTCCGTTATCATTGTTACTCTGATCCATTGTAGCTATTACTGCAATAGGAAAATACTGCTGTTTTAAAAACATAACATTAATTAGCTGTACTGGTTTTTATTATTACGTAATTTCATAACCTAGGCTTGTACGTATCTCAGTTTGTTGTCTGAAGTATTGCTTCTGGTAGTAATACTACAAAAGTAATTGTAACTTCACTGTGTCATGATCTTTTAAATAGTAACTGCCATGACTTTTCAGACTGCTTCCTTGTATGTTTGGCTAGTTTCTGTATCAGCAATTCCTTTGGGATTTTTTTTGCAGGGTGCTTCTACTTTGACAAGGAAGAGGAGTGTAGAGATAGATAACACATCTGCCAGAACGAACAGACAGACCAAGGGTAGTTCTAATGGAGTGTACTGCATGTTATAAACAGAATCCAAAGGATTTCTAGTTTACCTTCTTTTTTTTTGCTCTCCTCCTCGTGTTTGCTCAGTTTAGAGTGCTGGAGCAATTTGTTCTTCAAGAGGACATCCCTGAAATACATTGTTTCTGACAAGGAGCAAGAATCTATTAAACATTTGGCTTATGCTTTTTGTAGGAGTTGACATGGTAATTAGGAGATGTGAGATTGTTTTCCTACACACTGGGGTGTAAGAGTGGCAGGAGAGCTGGCAGGCTCAATAAAGTATGGAGATTTCCTCCCTCTCTGGCTGCTTGAAGTTTTGGGAGTCAGGAGCTTTTCCCAGCTGTTTGCTGGCTTAATTAGATTTTTTTTTCCTGTCAAGAAATCTGAAGGTCAACACATGCTTAGTAGAATCTGTCACTTGGGATGATTAAACACACAGAGATAGATCTTTAAAAACTGATGGTGCACACTTAAGGAATCGGTTGTGTTCATTTCTATGCTGATCAGGAAAGCAACTGTATTTTAAAAGCTCGTAAACAGAGAGGTGGTTTCTTGCAAGTCTCTGAAGCACCTGTGGAAACTGAACGTTGGTATTGTCTCAGAGCAGAGATCTCTGTGTCTGAGATAATTAATGAGCAGTGTGGACATAGGGACTGTTTATTAGGAGCTCGTTAGTGACATACCAGCAGTTGAGCTCCCTGTGTACCAGCCTCTTAAACTTTTCCCCGTGTGAGTCATGACAGTCACACACTTCCCAGAGTGGTCTAGTTTGTGCTGTTAGCTGTCTTGCAGTCAGTCAGGTGAAAAAGCACCACTATCAGCCCTAGATCAGCACTAATGTTGGTGTTGGTATCTTAATGTTTCTGGTAGAGCTGCAAGAAGCTTTAAGGAAAGTGTTTACAGACAGGCCTTGCAGATCTGTGCATCTCTTGTCCGACTGTTTCGGAAGGGAAGCAGATGTGCTAAAGGAAATGGTGGGATTCTTAACAGAGGAATCACCAATCTTTCTAGGCTCGGTGTTTGGCTTTATTCTTATTTGTTTTGCTTTCAAATTTCCTTGGTTAAAAGACACATGTAGCAATAGCATGTTAAAGATGACTGGGTTTGTTCATCCCTGCTAGAGCTTTGATTGTGCTTTAAGAGAAGCTGGACGAAAATCTGATTTGTCCAATACATGGGAATTTTCTGGCTTACGTTGGAAGTGTAACCTCAGCAGTTTGGTTTTGAGAGGTTCAACTTCCAGTTTGGTGTGTTTTACTATGGGAATTCATTTGAGGCAAAAATTGCTGCATAACACGGAAAAGCTCGCTGAGATAAGGACATCTTGTACAAGTATCCTGTTACTTAAAGGGCACTGAATGTTCATAGTACTAAATAGGATTTCTAAACAGATGGTCATAATTAACATAAAATGCATCCACAGATAACAGTCTATTTGGTCTTCTAGTAATTCTTTCAATGGTCTGGTACTTTAGCATTAATTAAACCATAGCACAACCAACAATGGAACTGCAGTAAGGAGTTTCTAAATTTGAGCACAGAGGAGAGATCTCTGCTTCCTCAGAACAATTACCTTTTTTCTGTCATCGAAGTAAAAAAAATAGAATGCTAAACATGTAATTAAAACATTTGTGTATTTGCATTTGTAACAATCTTGTTCATAGCCTTGAAGTGACCCAACTGGTCTGTAGGTTGCCTAGAGAGCAAACACGGTGGCACATCACAGCCCAGGGTGGGGCTGCTCCCTCCGGGGTGGAGCTCTGAATGTAAATCGTGATGATGGAAGCTTGGATGAACTTCTTAGGCCTGGTACCTTTTTCAGGAATGTGACTTATATAAGATACAATAACAATCTCCATAAAGCCGTATTTTCTTTCAAATACACTTATGTGAACAATTTATTTGGTACTACTGCACAGAGTGAGACATTTCAAGAGACAAGGAAGCCATCTGAAGTCTTATCATAGGTTTTGTCCTAAATACCTGGATTTTACATACATCAAAGATTTTCTTGCTGTGAGTTCATGGACATAGTTATATGTAAGGTAGAAACACAAAAAGCAAAATTGCACACAGCAATCTCTGCCTTTGAGTGCTCCAATTCTTGCAAGAAAAGGCGGAAGTAACACGAGAATCATAAAACTAGTCTCTCATTCTTTTAGTGTTTTTTTTATGGCTCTTGACATTTGTTAGTTGATTTGTATTTTACAGAAAGAGAAAACGTGTTTTTAAAAAAGCAAAGCTCAGTTTAGTTTGGTGTCTGATTAAGTCTGAGTAAGATCTGCAGAAGGAAGGTGGCGTTCTACTTAATTTCAAATGAAAATAACATTTTAAACCACCCCCCCCAAAAAAAAATTAATGCCATTTATTGTGAATAAGTTAAAGTTATTTAGTTAAAGTTAATTTAGTTCATGGGCCTTTTTTCAGACAGCTGTTAAACTAACACAGTTGGGGTTTTTGAGTCCAGCGTAAGGATTTGGTTTTGTTCTTGGTAATATTGAAATCATGGTCTGTTTTTTTTAATTAAAAGTTATTCTAAATTGCCAGAAAGCATGTTTTAAATACTTTGTTGTTCACTTACAGCTGCCAAAACATAGTACAGTGAAATAATGGTCTGCTAGCCTGCTAAACAAGTGTCCAGCTTCCACAATGCCTGTGCAGGCAGCTCAGTGGACAGAATTTCTGTCCTGCCCAATCTGCTACAATGAGTTTGATGAGAATGTGCACAAACCCATCAGCTTAGGTTGCTCTCACACCGTGTGCAAGACCTGCCTGAACAAGCTCCATCGCAAGGCATGTCCTTTTGACCAGACTGCCATCAACACAGACATCGATGTGCTTCCTGTGAACTTTGCACTCCTCCAGCTGGTTGGAGCCCAGGTATGATTGAAGCAGCTCTTTGTTTTGCCACTTTGTGTTGTTTCCTTCTCCGTGCTAGTTGCAATACGTGCGCTGCTCTTTCTTCCACATTTTAGCCCAAATAAATGGTAAGGCTTGACTTTGGACTCTCTAGGAGTCCATACATACTCTAAAAGCAGCTTCACCATTTCAGGGCCATTTTCTCATAAAATGAAAACTTGTTCTAATTGTAACTTGAATTCTGATTTTAAAAGGCTCTTGAACTGTGACTGGAGAAAAATCCCCATTGGGAAACAGACAATTATCTGTCCCAACTGTCAGTAGATTGAGTGAACCTGCAGACTGCACTCCTTCATCTTAGCTTTGTGAGAAATCTAGTTCCGAAATGTCACATGTTTGGAAGTGGCTGTTCAACCAAGTTCCAGAAGTGTGTGTGTATAATTTTTTTTAAAATATGCTCGATGATGGCTTTTCAGTTGCGTTTGCAGACACTGGCTAATCAGGCCAGGAATGTTCCCTGCGCTGTCTCGTAGCAGTGGCAAAACAGTGATTATATAATCAGTACTGCACTTTATGGAGACTAAATAAGTCTGTTTCCCTTATGCTGATTCATGTGCTTTTTCATTTTACTCTCTCTCTAACACCTTGGTGAGGCAGTAAGATGATGTTATTTACTTCGCTTTTTAATGTCCTATCACGTGCCTTGACACAGCTTTTGGTAATGACACGATCTCAGAATGGTTTTGTTTCTCAAGTTCACGTGATCCTTTCTTTTTTTTTTGTGTCAGATCATTGTCGTGATCATACAACGTTTATTTTCATGGTCTCCTAACTTATTCCAATGTATTTCAAACAATTAATTTATTATGACTAACACTCCCTCCATTTTCCTTATCTGACCTTGTTACTCCAAGTTTTTTTCCACTAATTTAAGTTTCCTGCTTCTTCTCTTGGAATACTTCAGCACGCCCAAATGATGCTTAAATAATTTTTTAACTTTGCTTTGTTACATTCTTGCTAGTTCATTTTGTCCCGTAGCTTCCTTTGTAGTAAATCACGCTGATCTGGTTTAGTGATCACCTTCTCAGATCTTGTGTTCTTCATCTTTTAGACTATGGTTATTGTTTTCTATCCTACTTCTGTTTTTAAGGTATTGAGTAATAACAAAAACCATCTTTCATCACACTAGTCCTCATCTTGAGCCCTTTTGGTTGTTCCTTATGCTGTGTACATGCCCTGCGTGGGTCCTGTGTTTCCCTGCTCTCAGAGCAGTGCACATCTGCAGTGTTATGTAATTAATGGTGATGTGGGTACCATCAGAGAGGTCAGCCAGGTGTATGTAATTCTGCTCCCCCTTCCTCCCCCTTGCATTTTTTTAGGTACCTGATCATCAGACAGTAAAGTTGAGTAATGTAGGAGAGAACAAACATTATGAAGTAGCAAAGAAATGTGTTGAGGATTTGGCACTCTACTTAAAGCCATTAAGTGGAGGAAAAGGTGAGTCTCTGCTGAACAGTGGAATTTTGATGTAGCTTGCTTTTAACAGCATTGTGTTTTCAGAACTGATTGTAAATGTCAGTGAAAGAATGCTCTCATTTTTCTAATAAAATTGCCTTGTGTCTTTAAAAGCTTATTCACACTTGTGACACTTGTTTGTGGTTTTTTTTATTTTAAGTTTACAAAATACTCTATTTAATAATACTGCCTTGGGGCTAACTTTGTACTGAAGCTGAACTTTCCCCAAAGGATGGCTTTGATGTCAATTTAAGATTTTAATTAAAGTTATTTTTGATAAAGAATTACACAGAGTTGCCTAAGAGAAGGGAAGGTACCTGTGACTGGTATCCAAGTCCTAGAGAAAGACATACACTGTTAGACATTTTTTTTTGTCTCACTCAGTTGACTTTGATGAGAAGCACTGCTTTGCCTTTTCTCTCTTTCTGTGAAGGTGTTGCAAGCTTGAATCAGAGTGCACTGAGCCGTCCCATGCAGAGGAAGCTGGTGACACTGGTGAATTGCCAGCTGGTGGAGGAGGAGGGTCGGGTCAGAGCCATGAGGGCAGCTCGGTCACTGGGAGAGAGAACTGTCACAGAACTCATCCTGCAGCACCAAAATCCTCAGCAGCTTTCTGCCAATCTTTGGGCTGCTGTCAGGGCACGAGGGTGCCAGTTTCTAGGACCAGGTAAGCGACCTGTATATCTGCAACAAAATATGGTTAGCTGTACCTTTCCTTTACAAAAATGTTTTGAAATTACTTCTGTTCAGTTGAAGATATTCTGCTGGGAAGAAAGGAGAAGGCGGGGAAAAAAAGCCAAATGGTAGTAAAATCTTCCGGCATAAAGTTTTTGGTTGTTTCCCCTGCCGGTCCATTAAATGTTCTTTGAAATTAGGAGGAAGTATTTCAGAAATCCTGGCAAAGAGGAGTCGATAAGCACACGCTGTGCACGGTTTGTAATGGAGTGTAGCAGGCTGGCTGTACTGCTGCCTGTGATTAGAATTGAGTAGTTGTCAATACTATCAGCCTAACCTTAGCTGCAGCATACTTCTGAAATTTACAATGATTTATATCTCTGATAGAAGACAAATTCATAGTTAAGAATGCAGCTAAAGAAAGCACAGGAACAAGGAAATTCTCTTTAAGATAGAAGTTGTCCTCTCTTGATTCCTGTAACTGTAGATAGCATTCCAGTACTGTTCCCATATTTATAGTTTCATGGTGTGGCATTGATGAGGTGCCCAAAAGGACAATTGCTACAAGACTGCACAGTGTAGAAAAGTATAAAAACTGCACTACTGATGTGTTTATTACTGGAAGTTAATCTTAGCTCTAAGTGTGCTGTGCTTAGAGTGGTTCTAAATATTTCTTCTGAACTAGCAACTTTCTTTAAAAGCTTTTTTTCTAGTAAAATAAAAAGCAATAAGGAATTACATTCAAGATTATTTAGATGTTCCTGCTTATCTGTTCAAATACAGTAGCCTTGCTGTTTTCTGGAATATATTTAACTTTCATTTTTGTGTGTTAAAGCTATGCAAGAGGAGGCACTGAAACTTGTATTACTGGCACTGGAAGATGGCTCTGCACTCTCAAGGAAAGTTCTGGTACTTTTTGTTGTGCAAAGGCTGGAACCAAGATTTCCTCAGGCCTCTAAAACAAGCATTGGTCATGTTGTGCAGCTACTGTATAGAGCATCATGCTTTAAGGTAAAACACCACTATTGTGGTTTGTGCTGTGCAACTGATTTTTGTGATGGACATGGAGATTCCTGGTTAAAGAAGGAATGTTTAACTATTACTATTTATTAGGTCACTAAAAGGGATGAAGATTCTTCTCTGATGCAACTTAAAGAAGAGTTCCGGAGTTACGAGGCTTTGCGGAGGGAGCACGATGCCCAAATTGTTCATATTGCCATGGAAGCAGGACTTAGAATATCACCAGAACAGTGGTCTTCCCTACTTTATGGAGACCTGGCGCATAAATCACACATGCAATCTATTATTGACAAGGTTTGTCAAACGGATGATTTTAGTATCTTTGTGGGCTTGGTTTTGACTATTAAATGTTACAAGAAAAATCGAAGAACTCAATGAATTAACTTTTTGTTCGTAGTCCTATCAAATATTAATTAAAACTAGATTGAAATTTTTTTCCCTGATGTAGCATATTCATCATATGAAGTACTTTAATTAACTTTTTGGTGTCTTATGATGAAGCTTCATAGGGCAGATTCTGAGTTGAGAAATAAAATTTCTCTCCACTGATCCTCTCTATATGCCATCTGAAGACACTATATATTGCATTTAGGAACCAATGTCATGAGTATCTTTTTAAGATTAGTAATTGACAGCTGTAAGATGCAGCACACTAATGCTCCCTTTATTTTCAGCTTCAGTCTCCAGAATCTTTTGCTAAGAGTGTACAAGAGTTGACAATTGTCTTGCAGCGCACGGGGGATCCCGCAAACTTAAACAGGCTAAGGCCTCATTTAGAGCTCCTGGCAAACATAGATCCTAATCCAGGTATGCAAATCAAGCTTTTTGAGCTCTTCTTGGTATTCTTCATATCTAGCAAAATAAATTAAGATGATAACCTCCATTCCTGGTTTTGAAATTCCCACTAATGAACATGATAAACTCTTCTTCAGGGCTCTCCAAGTTCTGTCCTAGTATTTGGTGTTGTAAATTAGTACAAGATATGCCTCTTATTTATGATACTGGAATTATTGACAGAGTGACAACCCTGCTTTTCATAATTTTAGATGCAGCGTCTCCGACATGGGAGCAGCTGGAAAATGCGATGGTCGCTGTAAAGACTGTGGTCCATGGGCTGGTGGATTTCATTCAGAATTACAGTAGAAAAGGCCATGAAACTCCACAGGTAACCAGGCTTGATCATTGCATCTTGTCTTAATGTACATTTACTGGGAGATGCAACTTGGAAAAATTACTGTTGACTTGAAATATTTATGGCCTTTTCTGTGGGATAATTAATGATACTGTTATTTACTGCATTCAGATTCTGAGAACCTAACATTTGTGAATATGGAATGCAGCAGAGCTGGCTGTAGAGAAATCCATACAAGGACAGCTTAGCCCCTTAACGAGGAGTGTCCTTGTTTTTCTGATTAAAAATGCAAAATGTAAAAACATGCCATGGATGTATTTTCTGTATTTTAAGCCTACTTTTATGTGAATGTCTCATAGATGGTAAGAGGAATGTCTTGTGGTTATTGTTTGTTGTTCTTTTTTAAGCCACAGCCAAATAGCAAATACAAAACAAGTATGTGCCGAGACCTTCGACAGCAAGGAGGATGTCCAAGAGGAACAAACTGTACATTTGCTCATTCTCAGGAAGAGCTTGAAAAGTGAGTATGGGAGACTTTTTCCTTTTTATATTTTTCACTCCTTTTAATTTAAGTCAGAGCAATTTACAGAGATTTTTGAAAACATTCTCTTCCGTACATTCATGCATTTAGAGGGATATGTGACTCTTGACATGACAATTCTTTATATGAAATTGAAGATACAGCAAAGCAATGTTTGCAGACTAATTCCAGTTTTATATTTTACACAATATGAGGTAAAATTTCCTTTCCTGCAACTGAGTCTAAGCTCAGTGTCTTACAAGGATTGGTTATATTACCTACAAGAGAGAATGTTAATTACATTTTAATAGATTAAAGAGTGAACTGAGTTATTGGACAACATGCAGCTCTGCATTCTTGAAGTTGTTTTCACCCAAATGCGTTTTCAAAGAACTGCAGAATGGTTCTTGTAAGAGGAGAGATGATTTTGGGTTCCAGTTGTTGAAAATAAGTTTGTACATTTTTGGTGTCATGTTCTGTGTCAATCCCTTCTTTTTGCTAGTTTTACAAATCCATTAAACTTCACAATAAGTGCTTTTTATACCATCTTGTCTTTTGTGTGTTTGCACGTTTGTTTGTAGATACCGCTTGAGGAACAAAAAAATCAGTGCAACAGTGAGAACATTCCCCCTTCTGAATAAAGTTGGCGTAAACAGCACCGTCTCAACCACAACGGGAAACGTGATCTCTGTCATAGGAAGCCCTGAGGCAACAGGCAAGATGGTGCCAAGTACTAATGGAATAGCTAATCTAGAAACTGGGGTTCCCCAGCTGATCCCCCGCTGTGCAGACACCTCCCTGAGAGCTCTGGAGAACACCAAGAAGGGAGGGAAGACTGGAGCCAATGGCCAGAATGCTTCTGGGTCCCCCACAGAATCACTTCCTGAAAAGTAGGTGACTTTTTTACATCAAGACAATTTAACAGAACGTTCTGCTTTTAGATTATCTAAAATAATAAACGGAGTTTGTGGGTGGCCAACAGATACTGAAGTGTGGTCCTGGCTTGCAGTAATTGCTGGTGCTCAATTGCTGCAGAGGTGTGCAAGGTCTTGCACTGCAGTGCAGCAGGTGCAGTCACACAGAGCCTGTGGTTCAGGGTGTCAAGAGCCCTAGTACCCATTGTTTCAGCTGTTCAATACTCCTGTGCAATGTAGACAAAAGGGTAAATCTCTCCCTTTATATCTTACTCAGTTGTTCTCAGCCTGGTATCTTAGTTACTGTGGGGTTATTACATAAAAATAAAAAGTTATGGCATACAAATAAATTATATACATATTGCATACTGTTGGGTTATTACATACAACTATGTTACTGCATGAAATAAATGGTAATTAAAATTTGACATTTCCTGAAACCAAGAAGGATGCACAGAGTGTGCACTTCCTTGAAACCTTCTAGTTTTGGGGTTTTCACTTAAAACTTTTTAGATAATTCTGCAGGAAGCACTGAGTCTCTAAACAGCTTTGTCTTTACCAGAATACACTTACAAAGGGTATCAAAACATTTATGGTCCACATTTCTCCTAGGAGAGTCTCCTAGGAGAAAGTCTAAAATGTAGCATCAGTTTGGGGTATGAAAAACAAAATTCCAGAGGAACTGTCAAGGCCCAAATTTCCATGTTAAATGGGTGTGTACATGAAGAGGTGACTGACTGAAATAAGTGAAGATCTGCTTAATGGTTTCTTGGTAATCCTTTTCAGTAAAATCGGTTCTCCACCCAAGACTCCTGTAAGCCAGGCAGCAGCTACCTCAGCTGGTCCTCCTAATATTGGAACAGAAGTTAATTCTGTGCCTCCAAAATCCAGCCCGTTTGTTCCCAGAGTACCTGTCTACCCTCCACATTCTGATAATGTTCAATATTTCCAAGATCCCAGGACTCAGCTGTCATATGAAGTTCCACAGTACCCACAGACAGGTGAGTGAGATCAGCATTGATGAAAAAATAGCTCTGAACTTTTCTCTGGAAAAATAACTTTTATGAGAAATAACTTTTATGTCTGTTTTGTTGATGTCTGTTTTATTTTTATTAAATATCAGCTGAATCTTCTCTTAATGAAATACTAATCTTGTTAATTGCTGGGTATGTGAGGGACTTGCAGTTTGCTCCCGGTGTTGGTGGTTCTTGCCTTTGTGTGCTGTGTGTTAGGCAGCTTATACTTCAGCCTCCAGAAGAACTTTAATCTCAAGGTTTTTCATCTGTTTTTTCCCTTGTTAGCATTTAATTGTTTTTCTTTAGGCTTGCTCTTGCCATGACCTATCTATGGGGGTATCCATGGGCAGGATTGAGAGGCATAGCATGCTTCTGCTGGGAGGCTTACACATCTTTGTGCTTGCTCAAATGTTTTCGCAAGGTTCCAGTTATCTTTTTAGGTTGCACTGTGCATATTTATATTCAGGCAAACAATTGTCGTTTACAGTACAGAGTCATTCACAAGCTCTCAAAAGGTAGAGATGTTCAGGCGCTCCTCTCCAAAGAAAGAGCAATAAGTCAAGTGTGAAATGGTTGTTTATGGACTTTTTATTTTTTAGCAATATAGATTTTTATTTTAGAGAGACCTATTTTAACTTCCTATAATAAAGAATTGCTGAAGATTCTGTGTTTTCAGTTACATAGTTACACCACAGTACAGAGGAGCAATATTTTCCAAACTGGGTTCAGTTGGTGATGGGCCAGCACTGCATCTGAAAATGTGGTTGTCATACATGAAATGATATTTTACAGAAACATGGTAGGGTCAGTAAGAGGTTTGTAAAGTGTGGCTCCTCATGCTCTAAAGGCACTTATCGATGCTGTTTACAGTTTTAGAAGGTGTAAAATTTTGGGTCATTTGTGGTTGCATTAAATATGCCTTTTTCCAATTTTTAAGGGTATTATCCAGCACCTCCAACAGTACCAGCTGGTGTGGCTCCCTGTGTTCCTCGCTTTGTGAGGTCCAATAACGTTCCAGAATCCTCCCTCCCACCTGCTTCCGTGCCATATGCCGATCATTACAGCACATTTCCCCCTCGAGATCGACTGAATTCTCCCTACCAGCCTCCTCCTCCGCAGCCGTATGGACCAGTCCCTCCTGTCCCCTCTGGAATGTATGCTCCAGTTTATGACAGCAGGCGCATCTGGCGCCCACAGATGTACCCACGGGATGATATTATTAGGAGCAATTCTTTACCTCCCATGGATGTGATGCACTCATCTGTCTATCAGACATCATTGCGGGAGAGGTACAACTCTCTGGATGGGTATTACTCTGTGGCTTGTCAGCCTCCAAACGAGCAGAGGACTGTGCCTTTACCAAGGGTAAGTGAGAGCCAGGAAGGGAAGGCTCTATGCAGACTTAGTTCTGAAGGTCATTACTGGAAAGTTGTTAATAATTAGCATAGACCTGTTTATTACAGTGATCAAGACATGTGACTTGGACGAAGTTCTTGTTTTGTTTTTAGCCTTAAAATGAGCTTGCAAAACAGACCACTGTAATCTGCATCAGAACCAGAGCCCCTTTGCCTCTTTAATGCCCATGTATGTTGCTTGAATTAATTGCATATCTAAGATTTGAGTCGCCATATATGGGCCTACAAATTCTTGTGAAACTCTTCAAGTGATATCAGTGGAGGGTCACAGACCAATGGAAATTTGGGGATCCAAGTGTGTCCCATTCGAGTATTTGCCTTCTGATTAGAGCGTGATGGGATATCCAGTCCTGTATTTATTCTTTCTAGGAGCCTTGTGGTCATTTGAAGACTGGTTATGATGAGCAGCTGAGACGGAAGCCGGAGCAGTGGGCACAGTACCATACACAGAAAACACCTCTGGTATCGTCAACCCTTCCTATGGCAACACCATCTCCAACACCACCTTCTCCTCTCTTCAGTGTAGATTTCAGCACGGAGGTGGGAAGCCAAAGAACCTCTTTATTTTCCCTTCCTGTTTCTGTAAGATGCCATTTCGTATTTCTAGGAAAGATTTTCTACATGCCATTTATGTTCATAAAATTAAGTTAATTGTCTAGCAAAAGGAAAGTGATATCTAATAATGATGCAATTCAGTTTGGTATTAAGGTGATGCTAAACATGACTGCAGAGACAAGGTCAAGTGAAGTGATTCAGTTCAGCCTTGCTAAATGAAATGTAATTTTATTGAACTCACTTTGTGAACCTCCAGGTTTTTGTGTAGGGAGCAGCAGTTGTGTTTTCCATTAAGTACATTGCCTTTGATACTCCAAATGACTTTGACTTGATGCCTGAATCAAGATACAAGTTTTTATCAAGTCCCAAAGAATGCATTTCCTTAAAAGTGGCAAAAGGCATTGGTAGGACATTGTGTACTTTCGTGATAAGTCCTGTAAAGAAGAAGGGGAACTCAAGAAATAGCAAGTGTGCTTTTGAAGAAAAAAAAACTTAAAATACTTTATTCTATCTCTCTAAATTACATCATCCAAAAAACTAGTTTGAAAACCACTGTGCTAAGCACTCTTAGCTGTGGTTTGAGTTTTGTTGGTGTTATTTGAGATGTTAAGAATGATTATTCAAATCAGATCTTGTAGGTGTACCTGAACTGCCTTATGCATGCATTCAAGGTGGATCAGGATTTAGTCATTTTCACCCAGGTTGGAGGGTTGTAAGTCGTTTACCACTGGCTAATGCATTAAAGGAAAATGCATGGCTTCCTCTCAGTTAAGTTACTGTAGATATTTGCCTAAAGAAACCTGACACTAACACAGATTCCAGTCTCTCATCTTGGCAGGCTAGGCAGTTATTTGTATGGCAAAGTTTGCCCTCTGACAGCTGCCAGGGGCACTGGTTTAAAATTTGACGAAACAGCTTATGTTTTCTCCAAGTCACGTCTTGAATATGGCTGGAACTCCTTGATTGACTTTTGAGATACATTTACTGCTATTTAATTAAATTATCTTCTCATTTTTAAACTGAATTCCCTGTTTTTATTATTCACTGCTTATTTATTCCCTTTTCTGTAGTTCTCAGAGAGTGTCAGTGATTTGAGTGGAACTAAATTTGAGGAAGACCATCTCTCTCACTATTCACCGTGGTCTTGTGGCACTATTGGCTCTTGTATAAATGCTATCGACTCAGAGCCCAAGGATGTGATTGCCAATTCCAATGCCGTGTTAATGGTAGGGGTTTTCTGCATGTTCTCTGATTAGTGTGATTATCCTTACATGCTGAAGTGTCTTCTGTTTGGTTAAACCAGCCTTTTTAAAAAAAAATAAAAGGTCATAGCTTCCATTATTGGTATTTTAAAGTAGTTTTCCTCATTTGAAGTTGTTTGGAATGTCCTCTCCCAGTTTTGTAAATAGGCAGCAATAATGAGAAAGTTACCGGCCAACTGAAGAATGTGCATAACCTCAAATGAGTCCATGTATCTCCTGTCTCCTGAATATGTAGGATCTGGACAGTGGGGATGTTAAAAGGAGAGTGCATTTATTTGAAACGCAGAGAAGGGCAAAGGAGGAAGATCCTATAATCCCATTCAGCGATGGACCCATCATCTCCAAGTGGGGTGCAATCTCCAGGTCATCCCGCACAGGTTATCACACAACTGATCCAATCCAGGCCACTGCTTCCCAAGGAAGTGCTACTAAGCCCATCAGTGTATCAGGTACAAGTTCAGGCTTTGTGTGACAAGAATTCATCATTTATATACACCATGAGCATTTCATCCTCTTTGTACTTACTGCAGCTATGAAATGCAAAGAGCTAAAGAACGTGTATATCCCTCTGAAGAGCAGAGAAGATAGTGAATGCTGTCTTAATTCTTTTGCAGATTATGTCCCTTATGTCAATGCCGTAGACTCAAGATGGAGTGCCTATGGCTCAGATTCTGCCTCCTCAGCACGTTATGCAGAACGGTACGGACTCCTTCCCCAGCTCTGTTCACAGCTTTTTCTGTAGCTTGCAGTTCTTCAAAGTGCTCTCTATGTGTGTGGGGAATCTGTAATGTCTATTAATAGACATTCTTAATTTTAAAGTAAAAGACTTTTTACCTTTCCAGCTTAAAGCCTTGGAAAAAACTAGGTTGAAACTTGTATAGTCTTTAATAATTAATGCAGTTAATAGTGCACAATTACTAGCAGTGTATCCCTTGAGAGACCTGTCAAAGAACTGGCATCAGGTACTGCCAAGCTGTCATGTCAAAATCTTGAGTAGTTTCACGTTTTCTTGCCACATTTTACCCATGTGTAAAATAAGGATGTTTGCTTGATACAATGCCTTGAAGTATTATGAACTACAATGAAGATGAAGAACACACTGTCTAAATCACATCTAGTTGCTGTCCAAAAATCTAACATTTGATAGACTAATGATGTTATGGGATGTTTGATTTAGAGGACTTGCTTTTAATTCCTAGTTTTGCCTTCTTTCTTTTAAAGGGACAGGTTCATAGTTACAGATTTGTCTGGTCACAGAAAGCATTCCAGCACTGGAGATCTACTGAGTATTGAATTACAGCAGGTAAGATCAGTTATTATACCATGAGAGTTTTTAATTTAAAAGAAATTGTTTAGTAAAGTGCTTTTAAATAAATTTTCTTAGTGTAGCTGTCTGACCGCACGTGGTTTAGGTGTAGAGTTTGGTAACTGAGCTGTTTTTTCAATAGGCCAAAAGCAACTCCTTACTCCTTCAGAGAGAGGCAAACGCACTTGCCATGCAGCAGAAGTGGAATTCTCTAGATGAAGGCAGTCGTCTTACCTTAAACCTTTTAAGCAAGGAAATTGATTTGAGGAATGGTGAGGTAAAGAAAGGGGTAATTGGGATGAAACAAGTCTTGGAGGGTGTTTATGTATATAAGTGCATGAGTTTTCACTCAGAGTTGAAACTTGGTTTTAATACTCCCAAATATTTATAGCACATTCTGTGCAAGCTAAGTTGCTGTTGTTGCACTCAGTTATTTCCCTGAGATTAGGCAGGTGCATCTGCTATGCTGCTGCTCCAAACATGCATTTACAGAGTGAGAAGAATGTGACAATCATTTTCATGCAATCATTAGTTTTTGTCTATTTGTGTGTGTTACAAATCTAAACATTTTGTCAATGGACTCAAATTTCTTTAGTATTCATTTTATCTCTCTGTTTCAGTACTTTATTGTGATTTGATATAGCCTTGTATCCTATGTTGTCTATGCCTGAAGTTCATTTTTGTCTGACTAGCTCTCTTGTATTGTAGAAATACTGTGTACTAGAATTGCATCTTCTGTTTTCACTTTAATACTCCAGTGTTGTGTGAAGCTGGTGAAAAGACAACTTGATATTTAGAGAACATATTAATTCTTTTTTAGACTGATTATCCTGAAGACTGTGCAGACACAAAGCCAGATCGAGACATTGAATTGGAGCTGTCAGCCCTCGATACAGATGAACCTGATGGGCAAGGTGAACAGATAGAAGTGAGTACAAAAATCTGTGGGTCTAAAAAGGTCACTGGGTCCTTTCATTAGTCTTTATAGATTAATATGTTGATAGCAATGCCTTTTGGTTTTAGTCCTAGTAATGACATCCAGCATTTCCCTTCTTTAGCACTTGGGGTCTTGTACTTCTCACTGAGATACCTGGCTGTTAATACTAGTGAAGTTAAAACCAGCTCCGTTTATACTGCTCTTGTCATTCACAGCCATCTTTGAACAGTTGCCTTTTCCTTTAGTGAAATGTGGTAGGCATTCCAATAGTGTGACATAAAATTAAGGAGTTTATGACCAGACTCCCGTTTCCATTAGCATAATGTAATGCAACTTGATAGGAAAATGTAAAGCTGGTAGGGACAGAGTTGATGGACATTTCTCCTTCTCTCTTGTAGGAGATTCTGGACATACAGCTAGGGATTAGCTCCCAAGAGGATCAGCTGCTCAATGGAACAACCGTAGAGAATGGGCATCTGCTAAAGCAGCACCAGAAAGAATCTATGGAACAGAAGAGACAAAGTTTAGGTGAAGACCTTGTGATTCTGTGAGTGTTAGAGAAAACAGCAGTGTCTGCCAGAGTTAGACAAACAGAAGCATCAGAATAGTGGAAGCATGATTGTGTAAGGATGAACTACGTACCTGCTCAGACTTGGATTAGACATCTGCATTGTTTGTACGTGGTGGAGTCAGAAGAACCCATTAAGAAATAGAATTAGGCCACAAAGCTGAAAGTCCCAGGCTGGTACCATTGTTCGTATGCATCGTTGTAATCGTACACACTGAAACGTGTCACAGCTGTTCAAAATACCTTTCACAGTCAGTAAGCAAAAAATGCAGAATATTTTTATAGTTAACAGAAATTAAGAAAAACTTCAAAAGGTTAAATGGCAGACTGTTTGCACAAATCTCCGTGGAGAGGTAGATTTTGAAATACACTATTTTAGGTTTATATGTTCTGTAGTCTTTAATGAGTAAAGCAGCCTTTGAAAATGAGGCAGACTGCTTTAACATCTCGAGCGTACCATTCCAGAGGAAGATGTTTAGCCTGTTGCTAAAAATGAGTTTGTCAGTATTTATTTAATGCACACAATTCAGTTCCGGATACTTGTGCATGTCCTTGTTTAATATTTGTGTAACTTATTTTTCTCCTCAGGGAGGAGCAGAAAACAATCCTGCCCGTAACTTCTTGCTTCAGTCAGCCGATCACAACATCTGTTAGCAATGCAAGCTGCCTGCCCATCAGCACATCAGTCAGTGTTGGCAGCCTCATTTTGAAAACTGCTCACATTATGTCTGAGGATAAAAATGACTTTTTAAAGCCTGTTGCAAATGGCAGGATGGTTAACAGCTGAAAGGCATTCATCTTTCCAGCTTGTGACCACACCATGGAAGCATTTACACTAGCTTTTTATATATATAATATATATTATATAATGTATATTTTTTTTAAAAAAAATAATATTGGGGTCATGCATTTCCTGTGGACTCTTTGATACTTCAAGCCCCTCTCGCATTAGCATTCTGAAGAAAAAAAAACTTACTTTAGTAGAGTAAGGCGTTCACTTTCCACAAATGAATGGAATTTGGACATTGTTTTACTTAAGCTTAAAGCAGCTTTTTATGAGTTTGTAGCAATCCGGTGCGGTATCTGAGCCATTCTTGTTGAAAATGGCTTCTGTAGAAAACTAACAACTCAGTTATTTAAACTAGCAGGATCCTACGATGATACATCTAGTGAAAGGAAGACTAACTTATTTGTCTCTATTTTGTTTCACGAGAGAAGAACTTTTGTCTTGTTGCAGCTGCTTTTTCTTTAGTTGTGGAACTTTGCATGGAGTCTTGTTTCCTGTTGGAAGACTGAGAGGTGGAGATTTGGACTTGAGGCTTTTACAGGGTTAACACACCATTAGCTTTGCACTGCTATGTTATTTGCGGGTCTGTGGGGCAGTGCTTTGCTGCAGCTTTTGGTTTCCATTCCCCCCAGTTTATGCTTTAGTACTGTAGATACACATACACAGGCTACTTGTCCAAGTAAAGTTATCAGAAGTGAATCAAGTGCCTAAGTCCTCCAGCTAATGTACTAGGTATTGATTTCCCCAAGCTATACACGAAACAATTTTCAACGATTTTGAGAGGTTATGCACTAATGTAACAGCAACTTTGGGGTTTTTTTCTTATTTTTCTTTTTTCGTTAATAGTTCTCGACTTGGAGTTTATAGGATCCAGATGACTTGGCAAAAAGAATCAGGTGCTCTTGGCTTTCCTCTGAAAACCCTGTATCTAGTGTTTGCACTGACTAACAAGATGGTATTGCTGTTTTTTGTACTGTTTTGTTTTAATTTAAACTAAATATTGGGAATTTAAGGTGGTTGTAATTACCTTTGTTAAATGTTGTTAATCATAATCTTGTATTCAGGTTTAATTTTTGTTTATTCAGTGGCAACTTATTTTCAAAGACCTTGAAAATACAATGAGATAGCATTATCTGACCTTCAGAGTGCTGAAAACTGTATGAATTTATGCCCTATTAAGAGGTGACTGAGAATCATGTTAGACATGTCAACTGAAAATTTGTTTTCATGAATACACACGAACTAGAGCCCTGGGCATATGTTTTTGAGAAGCTTAAAAATCCACTTTTTTTTTTCTTTTAAGAAAGCAGGACTCTCCCTCCTGATGATTACTATCTTCTTGTTTGTCCTCTTACTTTTCTTTGTGACAAGTTTTACATTTTTTTATGTTTTTATTAACTTCTGTGAAGTTGTTTACTCTGAAAATTGTACTGGAATATTTTAAGCCAAGCTGATCTTTCACCAGGTGTACTGCATGTAAGGGCTTTTCCTGCTAGCAAAATGCTTAAAGAGGATCATGTTACTGGTCGTCTGAGTTGTTATTTTACAAAATCACAGCTATGTGGTCGGGTAAGATTTTGATAACTGTTTTGTGCACGCTTCTAGGGGGTGGGGGTTGGCATTTCCCTGAGGGTTACTGATTAGACTAAGTAAATATTGGTGTTTGATATCTCTCCTAACGAACCTGTCCATGAAACAATTATGTTGTAAATATACCTGCAAATCCAAGGGTTAGTTTTGATATTCTGGTGTCAGTATGGAAGATCTTACACATCTATTTAATACTCCAGTGTCAAGGAATGTATGTAGAAAAACAGTCAAGTAGTCTTTTCTTAGTTTCCTTTGGCTGTTGCTGTACCTTCTCCAGCCAGTGCCACCTCACTCTAGGGTTAGACTGACGCTTCTTTCACTCGCTACGTGAAGTGAATGGATACAAGAACCAGACCACCTTTGTCACCTTAACTTATTTCCTATTGATGTTAACTTTAACTTAGAATGTTAGACATAAATATGATTGTTGTATATTTTATACCAAGACCATTCTGTAAATATGAATTTATATTACTTTTGAAATGCTTCTGAGATACTATTATTTGCTGTACAATGTAATTCCAAAACAGATATGCAAACAAGTATGTCTCTTTCATGGATATTTAAACAGTGAGATCTTCCATGTTGAAGGTGATGTAATTTTTTTAAAAGATTTTTAAATTTTAAATTGCTATTTTGTTACAAAAATAGAGAAAATATAAAGGTTTGAGAAGTCCTTATTTGCCCTCAGGGAAAGAGCCCTCTGTGCACCAGAACTCCACAGAACATCTTCAGCATGATCTGAGGGTGAATATATACTACATAAATTGATTGTGTATTTACCTTAACTTTTTAATTTTAAAATGGCAATTTTAAAAACTTGGTTGTGCTCTGCTGGAGGGGGTTGGGATAAGCTGCTTACACACATTTGCCTGTTTGTCCAGTGAAATAAGCCTGACATATTCCTGCCAAGATCTTGGCATATTTAGGAACAAGTGTATCTCTAGACTCTTGTCTGCAGCAGGAGGTCCCGTGATAGAGCAGTTCTCTAGGATGACCATACACTTCATGTGGAAAGTTGGCTCTCAACTGAGGCTAGAGTTTTCTAGTTGAATTTTTAACCTATAATGACAGGCAAAAGAATTATTTGAGGGTTTAACAGCATGCCAGCTTTGTCTTACAGTTTTAACACTGACTGTGTGGTTTTTGCCACAAAACTAATGCCCTCCAGTGCCCTGACAGGGAGAAGAAGCTGCAGGTGGGAACACCTGGCTCTGGCTTTCTTCTTTGTTGAAATTTCAGCCCTTCACCCTTTACAAACAAGTATGTATTCATTTGTTAATTGTAAATCAGGTGCCTTTGGGCTATGGAAGGGCTTATTTTCTGACACTGAGAGAGTGACTTACCTTTGTGTGTCAATAGCAGTGATGCCCATTTAGGTATTGGCCTAATTGACTGTGCTGTCAGAAAAGAAGGCCCAGAGCAGATCGGGGAAAGAGATTGGCTCTTTTGCTTTGCTTGGACAAGCATTTTGAGTTGGTTTGGTTTGGTTAATTTTTTTTTCCCCATTAGGGGTACAGCAGGGATTTCACATGCAAGAGAGACAGGAATTATTAGTATCTAAGTTAATTGTGTTGCCTCACTACCTGGATTCATTCCTTGGTTTGCCTCATTTCCCCACATAGGTCTTAAAAGAGACTAATGCTTGTGCTGGGAGAATGCTTGTGTGAGAAAGTAACTATCTGTACATTCTTAACATATACTTAGAGCAGAGTGATTGCCCTGCTACTGATATTTTGTTCCTGTAAACAGGTGACAAGAAATGAATCTTAGTGTTTATGCAGATTTTGCATTGTAGAATGTATACTAGACCCTTCAAAGGCAAGGTTAGACTCTTTGCAAAGCAAACTGGCGTTGGTTCTTGGTAGTCTAGTACAGGGACACTAAAGTTTGGCATTTGATTTAGGAAAAAGAATACAGTTGCACACAGCTGATTATGTTAAATAAGCTCTTAATTAAGCTCTTTGTAGAAGTCTAATTTGGAAGGTTTTAGTGCTTTGATAACTCAATTGAAATTTTAATTTCTCCTGTACTCAAGAGCTGAATGCTGTTCTTGTATAATAGTGTACTAGGCTGGATGAGGTACAAAATAATGCACAGTGGTCAGAAACAGCTGAGGAAAGAACGCTTGAAATAACTCAATCTAAACTCAGAATAGTTCCAAACAATTGTCTTGTTTGCTTTTTTAAAGCACAAGTTGTCAAGTTGTACCTGTTGCTGTACATAAACACTGTATGCCAGCAGCTCCTTGATCATATTTGTGAACAGACTTTTCATTATTAGGCTGGTATTAAAGGAAGGTGTTGAATTTGAGAGTGTAACAAAATGAGAATTGATCAGATGATCTCTAGGATGTAAAAGTCCATTTCTATGTTGTAGTTTAATCCCTTTGTTAGGAAGTTCCCTCTCATTGAGGGACCTCTTCTGCAAGCAGAACACAATAAATGTGCTTTTTTAAATGACCAATTTCCCAGTATACAGGAACAGCTGACTTTGGCAGTAGTCATCCCCCTGCATCTCTTTGCTGGCAAGGGAACAGGACAAAGGTGGGGAAAAAAACCCAAAACTGTAACTGATGAAATGAAACAAATCTGAATAATCAAAGTGCCCAATGTCCAAACATAATTTTACACCCCATTATTTAAGGATGCTTGTGGAAGCTTTTAATCACTCAAGATTTTGCTGTAAAAGCTGAAATAAAGCAGAGCCTGGCTGCGTTTCTTACTGCCAAAAGCCAAGGTCATTTGCACATAGCCCATGGATTTCTCCAGAGTAGATCTCCGTTACCCAAGGCATGGGAATGCATGCGTTTTCTTAGCTGGGCAAACAAGTACATTATACAGTAGTTGTGATACAACACACGTGGCTTTGATTTGTACTGCACATACCCACTGTACAGCCACTCCGAAGTATTGTGGTTAGCTTGCAGCATCTGCTGTCGCATTGATACTGTTTACTGCGTATTCTTTTCCCTGGAAGTTTTAAAGAAAATTTTTTTTTCTTGTTGCATTGATTACATTTTATAAATTTGCTTAGCTGGAAAGTTTGGGAAAAGAGGCCTGTTTGTCAATTGTACAACCGATTGTGAAGCTCTAGTGTGAATATTTTTACGTCTGTATTAGACATTTTCTTTGCAAATCTATTGTTCGATTGAAATGTAAATGAAATAAAAGATGGTGTACACCCATCATGTATAAAGCAGGCACCATCGCTACGATGGATTTAATGCTCATTTTTATGGCGCATTCTCAGCTTCTATTTAAAACTATAATTTAAAGAAAAAAAAAATCTGTAAAATGAAATGGGGATATATGGGGGAGTAAATTCTATTCCGTTTATTTCGGTTTTGATTCCCAATGGTAATGTTTCCCTTCGTGTTAGAGTAGGGGGGCCCCGGCGGGGCCCGTGTGTCGCTGTAGCACTGACGTGCAGAGGTTGTAGCTTTGGCTGGGCACGGATAGAGCATCCCGGTTCGGTGTTTGAGAGACTCGATGGAAGAAGTTTGCAGTATTGACATGTATTTGCATGCACGAATAAAAATTATTTGTCCACCTTAAAGGGGCTGTTTGTCGTCAGCGGGGACTAGGGAGATCCGGGGGGAGCGGAGGGAACGGAGCCATTCCGGGGTGGGGGGAGCGGGACAGGGCCGCGGCCGGTGCCGTTCCCTGGCGGGTGTCCCGCCGTGCCGGNGCGGGGTCTGTGTCCCACACACGGCTTGGGCTGGCTGGGGGACCCCTGCACAGTCAAGCATGAGCCCACATCAACTGATTTGATTGAAATTTCTTCTTCCAGGTCTTGGTAGAAGCTTGGCTCTGAAAGACTGGAAAGGAATACAGGTCAGAACACTTTAATTTGCTTAATTACACTGATAGTTTTTCAGCTCAAATAAATTGTTGTTAAATAATGCAAATAATACTCAGTAGCTGGGAATCGGCCTGATGGAGCTGTCCAATGAGGCTCTAAGGCTTTAAACTGAGTTTTAAATTGTGGCTTAAGAATTAACCCAGGTGACTGACTGCATCAAGGACTGTTTGAGAGTGGGCTGTGTTCTCCTGAGGTTAAAAATTGCCCTGAAGAAGTAAAAAACCATCGTGATGCATGTTTGATCTGAAATGCTTCCTCTGTTTTGTTGCTTTATTTTTAGAGCATAATGACTACTGCGGATGATAAATTGCTTGGTGAGAAGCTGCAGTATTATTACAGCAGCAGTGAGGGTGAGGATGAAGACAGTGAGAAGGAGGATAAAGAAGGGGAGAGCAGCATTCCTGAAAGTGTGGGCGAGGTGGAGCTCAGCAGCGATGGCAGCGCTGTCAACACAGGTATCATCATATCAATGTACTTCTTTTGTGACTCCCTTGTTGATTGGAAATTTTGTATGTTCTTCTAAAAGAAGTTCTTCTCGTTTTTTGAAATGAAACTCATGGGTTTATGCATACTTGAGTCAGAGGGTGATCAATCCCTGGCCGTTGTCTAACCGTATTTTTAATAGCTGTTCTTTTTTTAATGTTTGACTTCTCCTCTGAGAGAATTCAAATCCAGCATCATCTCTGAAGCAGTCAGGCTTTGGATAGAAAGCTGAGACAAGGCTGATTTGTACAATTTGGCTGATAATATATCATTATTTTTGTTCTGATGAAAGCCATGCTAACAATCGGGGAGCTCTTGTGGGCTGGTGGTTCTATTTCAAGAGCACAGATATTAATCTTTGGGAAAATTACAAGAATAGCCTAGTTAAATAAATTGTAGCCTTCTTATTAAAAAAAAATAGAAACTCAAGGACATGCAAATGACAAATTACTTATTTCAGTGTTTTGCATAGTTACAAAAACATTTATGACAGGGTCACTGTTGTACTGATTTAGAAATTATCCCTTGATTGTAAATGGTAGGTAAAATTGTATTGTGTTTTTTACACCAAATGGCTCCACACTTAATTGCAGGTCCCAAGGGAGTCATCAACGACTGGCGCAGATTTAAGCAGCTGGAAACGGAGCAGCGGCAGGAGCAGCGCAGGGAGATGGAGAGGCTCATTAAGAAGCTGTCCATGACCTGCAGGTCTCACCTGGATGACGAGGCTGATCAGCAGAAGCAGAAAGAGCTTCAGGAAAAAATCAATGGAAAGGTAGCATGGCACAAAGGAATTAAAATGCCACTTAAGTGTTTGACAGTTTTGTTTGCCTGTGATAACAAATAAGTGACTCAGCTGCAATACCAAAGAAGTCCAAAAGCTTTTTCCAGATTTCTCATCTGTTGATGAAGTAAGTCAACTTCAGGGGATTAATATGAAGAGTTGTACAGCAAAACTATGAATGCTGCCTCCCCTGCCTGAAACTACGACCCTTTATTAATTTAGTATTTATTAAGTGGATGTTGAGAATTCAACTCTTGAGCTCCAGAAATTGAAGACATTGGATGTAGTGAATGGTTTTAATCAGCTGGGCTGTTAACTAGCCCTGAGTTGTAGTCAGAGAAGTTACTAATTTGCAGACATGTTTGTGCCTTCAGATGTTGAAAGTTGGCTGTGCTCTCCTGTATCTTGAGTGATGCAGATAGGTTTAATGAAGCAAGTGAACAGATACAAAATACATTAAATCCTCTTAATTTCAATTCTGCTCTACAGGCACGATGGTGCCACAAAGTGTTAACTGAAAAACTAAATGAAAAGCTGATGAGAAAGAAGCTCATCTTTGGTTCCAAATCAGCGCTGCCAGCTTGGTGAAGGCACATGGCCACCATTAACCTGGATTAAAGTGGGAGCATGGAGCAGCCACTCGTGTTATTAGTGGAAACTGGAATACTCAGGGCTGAAATCGCTGTTCCCACTGGACATGGTTTCTAATTAGATCAGAATGGAGTGTAATACACAGGGTGCTTGAGCCTTCATGGGCTGCACTTTGCTGTTATTAAACATGAGTGACCCACATTAATCCTCTTGATTTATGTTCTTATTATGTAAGTGACCTATATAGTGGTACAAATGTTTTTCAGGAATCTGTGTGTGTGTTTTTTAGATGACTTTACAAGAATACAACATGATCCACAATGATGAGGACGATGAGGAATTCTTGCAGCGCTACAGGAAGCAGAGGATGGAGGAGATGAGACAGCAGCTGTACAGTGGGCAGCAGTTCAAGCAGGTGTTTGAGATCACCAGTGGGGAAGCATTTCTGGACACCGTGGACAAAGAGCATAAGAGCACACTGATTATGATCCATATTTATGAAGATGATATCCCTGGCACTGAATCCCTGAATGGCTGCATGATCTGCCTGGCTGCTGAGTACCCAACAGTGAAATTCTGCAGAGTGAAGAGTTCACTCATTGGTGCCAGCACTCGCTTCACTAACAATGCCCTGCCAGCTCTGCTGGTCTACAAGGCAGGGGAGCTCATTGGCAATTTCGTGCGCATCACTGACCAGCTCGGAGAAGATTTTTTTGCTGTAGACCTGGAGGCTTTTCTGCAGGAATGTGGTTTGCTGCCAGAAAAAGACCTACTGCTCCTGACTTCTATACATAATCCATCTGCATGTTACAGTGAAGACAGTGATCTGGAAATAGACTGAGCCATTTATGCCAAGGGCCCGTAGGTGTAGTTGTGCTGTGGGATGTTCTTGTGCTAGGAATTGTTCTCTCTCCTCCATCACGTGGGTATGTATTCCTCCCCTTCATGCACTTTGACTTTTGCGCATTAAAAATAACCACAAATTCCTATTTTTTTTTAATTAATTCCATATGTGCAACTAAAACAGTCTCATTTCTATGCAATTCAAATGTGTTTTACTTACCACAAAGTTCTAACACTATTCAGTCAGTTTAGGAAATTGTCTGTTGCAATGTCTCAGTGTCCTTGCATGTTTCAATTGAGATGTGGCCACCAACTCCCTAAGACAAGAACTGAGACTGCAAATAAAAGAGCTTTTAACATTCAGGACTTACTAATCTGGTGCTCAACTGCTCCAGTGTTGGGGAGTGTGAGGTCCCATGTTCCATTCCACAATTTGCAGTCTCCATCCTGGGAGAATCTTCTTCTAACACTTGGCCTTAAATTTTTGTTCCTTTCTTAGTTACAAAGAACGACAACCCCTGGCTTCGTTCTGAAAATTGCTTTTCAGCTGAAGAGAGCTCCTCTTTCCTTAACCTTCCCTGAGACATAAACACAATTACAGCTCTTAATACATTCCTGGGCTCTAAAATACCCATCCTTGGAGTTGATAGTAGTCACTTGATCAGAAAATGAGCTCTGCCTCTTCAAAGAGGCTGCTACAAAGAGCTCCAACTTGTGTGCTGAAACAGCAGCAAGGAGAATTTTGTTGGCAAAATGCAGAAGTAGGACTTGAATAACCTCAGAATTTCATCTCATGCTAAAATTACTAAATCAGTGCTGAAGTTCTTTTCTGTCTGCCTTCAATAGTAGTAAGTAGACTATCATTACCTAAAGACATGACCCAATGTAAATGCCATGTTTAATGATTAAATTTAATTGCAATTTTTATGTAAAGCACTTTGGAACACCAGGAAGAATTGCAAATGTGTCTGTGGATCCTAATAGGATCTTAATAAGAATGGATCTTGGGCTAGAAGAAGGAGAAATTCTAACTGTATCTATTTAAACTGTGTTTTAAAAAGTAGTATGAGCAGAAAAATAAATAATCTGTAATTTAAAATGACTGAGTTGGCACAGATTGTAGCTGTTTAAGGAAACTGGCAGAAATCCAGGTTTTCAAATTTGGTGAGAGATTATTTCTTTGCATCTGAGAATTGCAGAAAAAAACCCTATGTAAGTTACATGAAATTAAATCACTGAATGTGGATATTGGCACATTTAAGGAAAATATCAAAGTAACTTAACTCATGTCCAGGATGAGATTCAGTGAAGTCTGTTGTGCAGACAGGGTACATTTTAAAACCTGTCTTGGAGAGGGGATCAAGGCAGAGCTGTCTGCTTGAGTTGCTTTGAAGTTTTATTTTTATAAAGTGCCTTTTTTTTTTTGCTCCCTATGACAGCAAAACTGTAACAGGATCAAACCTTCTCCTGCTGCTCTGTGTCCAATGGCCTAGAGCAAGGTGACTCCTGGTGAGGAACCTCCTGTGCTCAGGTAGGGGAGAGGTGGTTTGCAGTGCCAGCAGCAAAAAAAGAAGAAGAAAAAAGGTCTGAATCCAATTAATAATTGATCTGGAAGAATATAACAGTCACAAAGGAGTGAGGGGAGAGAAGCTGTGCCCTAACCCCGCTGCTCGTTCATGCACAGGCCACACGGCTGTGAGCGGGGAGAGGAGGCTGAGCTGGGAAAAAACTGCTGCTGCTTTTGCTCTTTCTTGAAGCTGAATTTTCAAGGAGTTCTATAAATAGGAGTTGAAAAAGCACTTGTCATGTAGGTGTGTTGCCTCTGGGAAATGTTCTGTTTTGGAAGGAGCAGCGCAGTGCAGGGAGGCAGCCAGGAATGATGGGTGTTGCAGGCCCTCATCGTGGCATCACCTGGGTTTGCTCACAGCTGATGATGTTCCAATACAAACAGCAGAGTTTGGGCACGGAATGTGAGTGCACAAGGAAGCAGGGATGGTTGCTTGGCAAGGGCAGGAATGAAAGAGCTCAACATGGACATTTAATCTTGGTGCCAGCGTGGGGGCCTGGCAGTGCAGGACAAGATTCAGCAAAGGAAAGATTACACTGAGTTTTTCTGGCCTCCCATATTCCTCTTCTTTGTAAAATGTTCAAAATATGCCTTTGCTGAAAATCCAAACAAGGTTCCTGTGCAGTCACTGGCCTGACTCCTGTGGCAGAGGAGCCTGCTGGGGCAGGCTGGGAGAGTCTGGAGACTCCCTCCAAGGAGGGATTGCTTTTCTCCTCCTGCTCAGTGAATCATCACCTCTGAGGCCACACAACCCCAGATGCATGTTTTCATTGTTGCTGCAGGAACCCAGGCAGCCCCATCCTCTGGTCCCTGTCCCTCCCCACCACAGGCAAGCCACAGCTGGGCTCCTCAGAGGCCTGTTTAAAAATACAGAGGATGTCCTGTGAGTTGTGTTTACCAGCAGCTCAAATAGAGGGTACTTCTGGCAGCAATCTGCACTGGCCCCAGAGCACAGCAGGGAGCCCTTGCCATGGTTGGGCGATGCCGGTGGCCACATCAAACACCACCATGTGTGGATGCAAACACTGCCCTGGATGTTGCTATACCTTGTGCTGGACAAACTGGTGACACTGGGAGTGATTTCTGCAAGCTGCCATCACTGGAAAACCAGCACAGAAAACAGAAGAGCTCAGCAGTGCTGGGCTGGGGAAGCTCTGTGTGCGGGGCTGTGTGTGCCTGGGCTCCTGGGGGAGATTTCAATCGTGTGCTGGATGCTGTGCCTGGGCTTGGTACGTGTTGGTCCTTCAAAGAAACGATTTCAAAGCTTTTCCTGCTAGCAGGAGAGAGATGCTTTGCTGTCCTGGACTGGTTGGAAGAGGTGTCAGGTTGCCAGCGGTGGCTCAGCCGAGCTAGTTCCCAGTGGAACATTCCTCCTTGGTGGCAGAGAGCACCCAGGCCGCTCTCGGTGAGCCCGAGGGGCTCTCGTGCAGTTATCAGCTGGTCCCAAAGCAGCGCTGGCAGCCGGCGATAGCCACGAGCAAACGCGGGATGTTTGTGGTTTAACTGAAACGAGCCGAGCTTGTGCCTGTTGCCAGAGGATGGGAAGGATGTTCAGGATGCTGGGGGCCGGAGCGGCTGCTGGCCGGGAGGGGCGGTCAAGCACACAGCTGGCAGTGCGCTCGGCTGGCTGGAGGCGCGAGTGGGGGAAGGACCGCGTCCTCCTCTTGCATTGCTGCTCTGCACTTCTGCACGACACGGTGGCACTGGGAGCACTGGGCTGTCCGTGTGCCAGGACCGGTCAGGGCCAGCCCAGGGGAGCACAGAGCAGGTGAAGCTGCCTGCTGTGCCTTCAGGGTCGTGTTGGCCTCTCTGCCTCCACGCATCCCATAGGAAATTAAAATCCAGGTGATATCCTGGTAATGCCGTCCCATTTCTGAAGGGGTAAAGAGAGTGAGTGAGGGAGTCTCTGCTTGCATATGTTCCCTTGCTATGCCTTTCTCCTACTACATCCCTGCCCTTTATACCTCTTTATTTTAAAATTCCTGTAACACCTCCCTGGGAATCCTGCCAGGATGGAGCAGAGGCTCAGGAGTGCTCCCCTCCTCCAGGACAGCACAGGAAGGAGCTGCAGCTGCATGCTTTCTTACAGACTGGGGCTATTTCATGTCTACAAAACACCCAGGCAGCCAGATTTACATGTGGATAGTTTTTATGTGATAGAAATACAATGGTGGTCTAAGCCCTGTGTCACCATGGAATAACAGAATATCCTGAATTGGAAGGGACCCACAAACATGATCACAGTCCAACTCCTGGCCCTGCCCAGGACAACCCCAACAATCCCACCCTGTGCCTGAGAGCATTGTCCAAACACTCTGAACTGGGGCATTTGAGCAGCACAGGGCTGGGGGGTGGCCAGAGGGGAGTAAAGTTCAAACTGCCTCAGGACACTCAGAGACCCCCATGGAAGCTTCTAAGGGAGGGTGGTTTCTCCATTTATTGCTTCAGGTGCAGTCAGCAATGGCCCAGCACAACACTGGTGGGCACAGCAAGAAATAGAGGAGCTTTTAAAATCATTTATTATTTTGAATGTCCTTTTTACTGGAGCTTAACCAGGATCTGATGGGGATCAAGGCCAGTGACAGTGGCTGCCAGCTACCATGTGGCTGGGCTGGGCAAGGGCTGAGGTGTGTCTCAGGAGGAGGACAGAAGCAGGCTCTGTGTGCTGTGAGGATGTGTTTGCTGAGCTGTTAGTGCAGAGAAGGGTGATGATTTGGGGATGGAAGAGACTCCATCCCTTTGTGTGCACAGAGGTAGCATCTCGCTCTGAGCAGCCCCGGGTTGGCAGCCAGTGGCACGTGCCAGGGTGCAAGCCAGCATGGCACAGGAGGTCTGGGGATCTGACCTCACGCTTCTCTCTGGTCTCTCCAGGAGAGACACTGCTTTGGCTCCTTCTTGCAGCTGTGCATGGGTGCTGGGCAGGCTGCTGCAGGAGAATTGGATCAGAACAGGCTTCTGCTGCAAGCTCAGCCACTGCTGGGCAGCACACTCTGTCCTCCCCATCCCTTTGCATGCTGCCACCTCCTCTGCATCCCTCGGGCAGCTTGTCACTTCACCAGGTGCAGCAGGGGAGGAGGGAGTGCTCTCTGGGCTCTGGGCTCCTGTTCTGAGCAGGAAAGAGTCTCTACTGGAAATAGATGTTGTGTGAAGAAAAATTGGACTCCTGGTGAGTAAGAATTCAGTGCTAACCAGTTAACTAAAATGAAATTTTTCCAGTCTTACACTTTTCACTAATTCTGAAAATGGTTTTCAGGCATAATGTGGATGTGACCCCTCCGGAAGAGGGGCTGCTGATGGCCTGGTGCTGGGAGGCAGCAGGGATGGAAGGTGACAAAGCACTGGGGAGTCCAGAGTGTCCACTGGGGAACTCCAAAGTTGTTTTGTGCAAGGTATTCACTATCAAGAGAACTGGGTCTGCTGAGGACAGAGCTGGCAGCCACACTCCCAAGGCACTCAAGTTTTTCAGAGAACAGGGAGCAGCCTCTCCTCGAGGGCTGGCATGGAGGACACCCAGGGTGGGACCATCTCCTGTCCTGTTTCTGTTTGGCACAGGGGTGGCAGGTTCCTGTATCCCCACCGTTTGCTGTAGGAAGGAACAGGATACTCAGCACCAGGCTGGGAGCTCAGCTCAGCCTGCACCAGGGCAAGGACAGTCCCTACCTGGGCAGGCCATCCCTGCTAGAGCTCTGTAGATGATCCACCAGGCCGAGGGCTGCCGTGCTCCGCAGCGTCCGGCACGTGGAACGCCACGTACGGGCACTTCTTCACGTTGAGGCACACGAGCTTCTCGAGGGACGCCGTCTTCACGATCTCAAAGCCAGTTGCACCCCCAAAGGTACTGGGTTTCCAGTACTCTGGGGAGCAGATGGGATTTCCAAAAAGCCCCTTCAGGGAAAATGGAGCTCCGATCTCCACCATGCTTTCCCCAAAAATGCCATTGGGTTGGGGTTTCTCCAGGAGCAAGCCTGGGTAAAACTCCAGAGCATCAATGTCTCCATACAGCTCTTCCAGCTCTGCTGCCTTCTCTTCCTCTCCTGCACCAAGTGAACATCAGAGTGCTTTAGCAAGAGACTCACACCTGGCAAGGACTGGCCTTCCAGTGAGCAAAGGGAGGGTGCCTCCCTCGCAGGCAGTGGCAAGCCTGACTTCCAGGCCAGGGACTGTCCTCTGGACCAGTCCTCCAGCCCCCAGGAGGAAGGACCCCTGCATCCCCTGCATCAGCCCAGTCTGCCCCACCGTGGGGCCAGGAGCAGGCAGGGCTGGGATGGGCAGGGGCAGCTGCTCTGCTGGGCAAGCCCAGTGGCAGAGGGGCAGCTCATGGCCTTGTACTCGCCCATGGGCACAGAGCACCTGCCCTGCCCCAGCCAAGCCCCAGGAGCAGCACTGCAGCCCTACCTGTCAGCTCCTGGAAGGACTTGTAGGGCTTCATGCCAAACCTTTTCCGATACTCGTTGAAGGGCTGTAGCCTCAGTTGCCGGGACTCCTTGATGACCCCAATGGCCACGTGCAAGACATTGGCATTGATGGTCTGTCCCCCACCGATCTGGAGGGGAGAGCACAAGGAGGAGCACACATCAGGCACAAAGCAGCACCAGCATCGGCTCCAGAGGGCCACCACACTAAAGCATCCATGTCCTGGGCTCGTGTTGTGACACCAGCACATCACTGCGGCAGCAAGAGGAAGGGGAGCTGGTGGACAATGCAAAAACCAGCTGTAGAGCAGCTTGGTCAGGTCAGCCCAGTTCCCAGGGCAGGGCACAGGGCAGGAGAAGTCCCTGATGGACAGTGACCCAGCGCCCTGGGAGGATAAGAGAATTTTCAGTCTCGCTGGGAGAACCCAAATCCCCAAAGGGCCTCTGGCTCAGCCTCAGCTGGGCTGCTTGGCACAAGCAAAGAGGGTCAGGAATGGAGCCGCAATCGCTTGGAAGAAAACCTCCATGCGATGGCAGCAAAGAACAGTGCCAGACGCTGCTCCAGGCCCCGCTGCTCCGCAGCCGGCCCGGGAGATCCCAGCTTCCACAGGCTCCTGGCATCACCGGAATGTTTACTGCACAGCACCAAGGGCAACCAGCTGGGGCTGCCAGGGCCAGCCTTGCCACGGTGCTGGAGGAGAGGACTCCTGATGTGCCCATCAGCTGCTGCCCTGGGTAAACTTGGTGTGACACGGGCACCACTGCACGAGTGTCCCTCCTGGGGCGGGCAGAGCAGGACCTTACCCTTCCTGCTACCTGCTTGGAAAAGGACTCCACCAGTGCCTCCACGCCGTAGTCCGTGAGCATGGAGGTGTTGTAGAGGAACTGCTTGTAGCTGTACTCTTGTCCCTGGATGATGAAGGAGTCGGGCATCAGCCCGTGCCAGTGATAGAGCTGGTTGAACTCCACCGCGATGCGGTTCCGGTACTGGAACTGTGACCCGAACAACAGCTCGGGGTCGAACTTGAGGCTCAGGTAGTACCCACTGAGGTGCTGGACGTAGTCCTCAATAACGATCTTGATGGTCTCCCCTGGGCAGGAGAAAAGAAGCAGCTGGCAGCAGCAGGAGCCACCAGCTCTGTACTGGAGATGTTACCCACATCTACCACAGCAGCCATCCACCTCCTCCTGACCATTTTGGATGGACCAAAGCCAATTTTTTTGCTGTATGGACCAAAACAAACTATTCCCAGAAGGATTCCAGAGGAACTGCCTTAAAGGCAGTTCGGCCATCACCCTCAAAAAGAGGCTGGCCAGCGTGTGAGTCCTTGGGGGCCGCCCAGGGGGTGGGACAGGGCGGTGCCAGCTCCTCACCGATGAGGATGAGCCGCGCGGTCTGGAAGAGCTGCTCGTCGCTCCAGGTGGGATGCTCCCGCTTGAGCAGGTCGCAGACGCGGTTGTGCTCGCGCAGCCAGAGCGTGGCGTAGACGCAGAGCCCCGGCAGCAGCCCGAACACCTCCTGGCCCACCGCCAGCTGCTGCTCCTTGGGCACGCCCGACGGGTACACCATGTGAACCGGAGCCTCGGTGACCATGGGCGGGTACACCTCTCCATCCACCACCTGGGGACACATCAGCGAGAGGGCAGAAAGGGCACAGGGCACAAAAACATCTCAGTAAAAGCCTGCCCAGCCACGAGCTGCCTCCCTAAGGGCACCACATCTGCTCTCCTGCAAGAGGTGAGTGGAATGGAAACACCTCCCTCGTACAGCCCCAAATGCCTGCTGCCGACCCCAAGGATTGTCCCCCGGCCAGCAGCCATGCAGGGCGTCAGCGCTGGGCTCTGCCAAGAGCTGCCAGAGGAACATGGGCTTCAAACAACCCTGGCTGACAGGGCTGGGATGTGTGCCAGGGCGGTACCTGGAATTTCAGCTTCCCATCTCGGAAGAGCCGCAGCTGGTGCTGCCGCTGCAGGTTGTCCCCGTACAAATGTCCCAGGTCCACCTGTGGAGAGAGCAGGACATCAAGGCAGCTCCAAGAGGGAAATGGAACTCAGCACCCCCTCGGTCCCACTGCCACCTCACCCCGTGCCCCAGCGCCTTGGTGAAGCCACGTCCCATCTTCCCAGAGGTCTTGAAGAACTGGTGGGTGAAATGCTGGGCGAAGAAGGCAAACATCATGTTGGTGCCTCGGGGATCAGCTTCAAACTTCTGCCGCAGCAGGAACCTCTCCGCCAGGAGCTGGGGGTCAGGGAGCTGCAGCTTCCCTGCAAAGGATGGAGGTTGAGGGAAGATGCCCAGTGCCAACCCAGCCGGGTACTGGTGCTGTCTGCAGGGCTGCTGGTGGTGTCTGCTGCAGCATCAGGCACAAATTCATCTGCACAGACACTTTGCAGCCCTCTCACACAGGCCATGACATGCCCCAGCAGCTCAGCCTGAGCTGTCCCAGCAGCAATCCAGATGCCATCAATCTCCTCCTGCTGCAGAGCCAGTTTGGGCAGGACAGTGGCAGCACGTGGCACTGCCAGTGGTGCTGTGCAGATGTGCCCATGGCAGCAAAAGCTTGGCTATGGCTGGGTGGGAAACACTCAGGGTGTGGGTTCCCTGGCCCAGGCACGTACCTTTGGTCCCCATGGGCGTGGGACAGTTGTCTGGCACGGGTGGGAGGACACGGGTGTAATAGCTGACGTTGGCATAGGCCTCCCAGCTGATGTAGCCATAGTCAGAGTTGAAAGTGGGGGGACTGGGGATGAGATTGGCACGAACTGAAAGGAGAGAGAGGGATCACCACTGTGGGGCTTGGGGCAGCAACCCGCAGGCTCTGCCCCTGGTCCCTGCCCACCTGCCCTGTGCTGCCAGACACCCCCCCGACACCTCAAAAACCAGAAAGGTACCAGCAGTGGAGGCATGTGGGTGTCCTGGGCTTTGCTCCGAGCCTTTTAAAGGCTGCAATTCCCTGCAGAAAAGGAGGGCTCATGCTAATGTGCTAAGTGGATTCTTGGATGATGAATGAGATGACAAACCCATAGAAATGGCGAAGCCAACAGCCGGAGCCTTGCAAGCGTGTCGCTGCGGCTCCAAGAGCTGGAACCTAAATATTTATGCAAAGTGATGAATATGAGGACATGAGTAACAAGGGCCGTATTTCCACGGGCTGCTTTCTGTGCAGCTGTGAAAGAGCTCCTTGGCCTGGGGAGTGCAGCGTGCCAAGAACTGCTCATGTTTTCCAGCCAGCTGGCAGCTTGGCACAGTGCTGGGGACCCCCTACACCCCACTGCAACCTGGCTGGGCAGCACTCTCGAGCACAGTGACAGTGTGACAGGGTGATGGAAGGACAGGGTGACAACCTTCTGGGTCTCCTGGTGAGGTGACTCAAGCCCAATGCCCACCCTGCTCACAGGAGCTGCTCAGCATCACCGCAGCCCTGTTATCCCCACCCACATGTCCATGCCAGGGGATCGAGTCCTGCTGAACCCCAAGACCCTCTCCAACCCCTCACCTGTCAGCACGAGCCTCATGAGCGTGTCCCTGATGAAGGTGCTGTTGATAATATCCCAAAACCACTTGAAGTGGGTCAGGATGAAGTGGTAGAAGGCAGGACTGGGCTTCAGCAAGTTGTGGAGACGTGTCCAGAACTCAGCTGGGGGAAACAGACCAGTCACTCTCCCTGCTGAGGAGCCAGCCCACCCACAGCTGCTGTCAGTGAGTGCTGTGGGCACGGTGCTGCCCTGGGGACAGGCACTCACGGGAGGTGCAGTTGGCCCCGTAGTAGCCGGTCCGCGTGCAGTCGCACTCGTATCCTCTCAGGCCGACCCTCACACACACCCCTTGGTTCTGGCAGGGGAAATAGCAACAGGGATTCACTGCAGAGAGAGAGAGAGAGCGAGAGAGAGAGAGAGAGACATCACAGTCCAGCCAGCACATTGCTGCATCTGGTGGCCCCCTGCTCCTCGCGGGGGGACACTGCCTGGGACACGGCCCAGCTCAGCAGAGGAGGGGCTGTGCTGCAGGAGCCAACCCTGCCCTGCTCTGGTGGTCTCCCGCATGCCTGGGGGTGTTGCTCCGTGCCTGGGGGGCTGCTGAGCCCCCCGGAGCCCCAGCACGGGCTGAAGGCGTGCGAACAGCGGCTGCGTTAGTAACAACAGCCATTGTCAGGGCGGTTTGCTTTGGCAGCGGATGGAAAGGGCCTCTTGGGCTCACTCCCGGCTCCCGCCCGGCCCCTTCCTCCACCACCTTCGTGCCCAGCCTGCAGGAACGAGATAAGGGCCCCTTCCAGCCCTTCCCAGGGCGGTGGGATCGCGTGGGACAGGGAGACCCCGGCACAGAGCAGCTCCCACGCTGAGGCAGCACCATCCGCACCGAGCCTCTCCGGGCTGTCCCGGAGCAGGAAGATCCTTGTAACTCCACCATCCACAGCCCCTCCAAGAGCAGCAAACCTCAGGCGAAAGAGAAACACAGTCCAAGGTGGCCAGAAACTCCTCTGCCTTCCATCAGCCAAAGGAGTGCTCTGAAAATTCTGGGATGTTCTCTGTCACAGCTGCCTCCTGAAATCCTCACCAGAGGCATTCTCAACTCCCCAAGCCAGGTGTGGACAGAGCCTTTGTGCCAGGAGGAGGGAAGTGCATAAAGCCCAGACCTTCTGGAGCACACCTGGCTTTGTCAGAGCACACTGGAGCCACCAGGACACACAGCACACTCATGGACAGGGTGCCACCAGCACAGTGCCCAGCTCTGGAGCTGCTGGCTGCAGGAATGGCAGCACACCCTGAGTGCTGAAGAAACCAACAGGCTCTGCCAGTGTGCCCAGTGTCACAGCTGATGGAGGAAGGTCTCCTGAGCCCATCACCTGCTCCATGTGGTTCGTGAGCTCAACAGATCCCTGCCAGACCTGCTTCAGGTTCTTCTGGAATTTGGGAACAGGTTCCATTGCCGGAGTGGTGGGATGGGTATGCAGAACTGAAACCACATTTTTCCATAGGAAATTACAGCTAAAAATTAACATCTTTGGAAAATAAAGCTAATTTTGTGAAGTTGCTCGGTCTCCCAGCAGCCACATGCTTGGGGCAGGGCAGGGAGCCCGGGGCTCAGCTGGCAGCTCTGCCGGGCTGTGCTCAGCCCTGTGGTCCCAAATCCCTCATGGTACAGGGCCTGACTTGTGAAGATGTGTTCAGCTCCCAGCATTTCCATCAGGCTCCCTTTCATCTCGGATCTTTTCATGTCTCCAGACGGGAGGCAGCAGGCAGGATCTTATTTATCTCAGACAAATTAAGGTCAGACCACCCGTTCAGATTTTTGCAAGATGGGAATTTTTGGAAATGGGGAGGTGTTGCAGCACAGCTGGAGCATCCTCTGGGCTATTCCCACGCCGGTAGCTCCACACTTGGCTCTGCTGCAGATCCAGCAAAAGCCCCGACGAGCAACCCCGTGCCGGGCCCGGTGCAAGCCGGGCTTTCGTGGGCGCCGCAGCCACAGGGCTGGGAGGATGCTCCGGCACAGCAGGTCGTGTCCTGCCCCGTCTCTCCAGCTGATACGGGGAGCAAGGAGAAGTTCCCTCCGCCGGGGCCCTCCCCGGTGCGGGGCTCGATGGCACGTCGTGCCGAGCCCTCCTCCGAGGCGGGTTTGGCAGCGTGCCGGCCTCGGCCGAGCCGCCTCCTCCCACGGTTCACCGGAGTGTCAGCGCCGCCGGGTCCCGGAGGTGGGGTGGGAGCAGCATGTTCCAGCCAAAAGGGTGGGAAGGGGATGGAGCGTGTCCTGGCCCGCGACACCAACCCCATCACATCCACTCGGAGCCTCCCTCTGCAGCAGCTCCGTGCCTCTCCACGCCCCGGCCAGGAATCCTGCGCCGGCCTTGCCAGGACGGCTCCAGGTATGGGGAAAGCCGCAGCCAGCGCGCACGGGGAGCGCGGCCCCTCCGCGCCGGCAGGGCTGGTGCGCACGCTCCATCACCGCTGAAAAATGCCAGATTTCGGGGACAACATCCGTTCCACAAACCGCAGCCAAAGCAACCTGGGGTGAATCACGGCCGGGATGGAGCCGGGCCCGCTCGATGGGAATGGCCCCACTGCCGCGGGCTTTGAAGACATGGAATGCTTACGCACTTGGTTTTCTGATCCAGGAAGGTTTCTCGGTCCCACGAACTATTCACAGCACACACACCACAGCCAGATTGTCATCTGCGACCACTTCTGGCAGCACCAAGAGCGGGAGCAACATGCCAGGGCCGCAGCTGTGCTCCACGTGGGCTCAGTGATCCTCCCCCTGCACCTGAGCCGGGCTGCCTGCCCGGGATGTGCTGGACGGGTGACACAGCCCCAGGGCTCTCGTGTGGTAGCTGGCTTCACTCTGAAGCTCCCTGTGAGCCCCACTGCGGAGGGGATGTGCTGGGAAGAGGTGCAGACCACGGGCAGTGTAAACAGACATGAATGCAAAGCCAAAGCAGCTCTGCCAGGGTCCCCACCTGCCCTCACACAGCAGGGACCCCCGTGGCAGGGGCTGGGGCACACGGCGATGTTGGGGTGCTGCCACTGCTCCTGCTTGGCAGCATGAGCCGTGCCATGGCTGCTGAGAGGATTGTCAGGCTCACTTTGCAAGAACGCTTGAACAAAACTACACCCCTAAAGGCAAGTTAGCAGCCAAGGGCAATATCTGCAGGGAAAACTGAGAAACACCTTGGGACCAGCCTGGCTCCACTCACAGCCAGAGGAAAAGTCTACAGAGAACAAACACCATGGCTCAGAGCCAAGGTGCAGCCAGTGAGGAGTCAAGTAGAGTGCTCTGAGCAGCAAATATCAAATGAGCAGGAGATCCCAGCCTCAGCCCAACATCCTGTTATTTGGTCTTCGAGAGCAGATCCAAGAATCAGATTAGGGCTGTGGTCCTCCTGGTGCAACACTGGGGAGCAGCAGAGCCCGGACGCTCTGCTGACAGCTCCTCAGGGCACAGCACAGTTCCTCTAATTTCTCAATCAGATATCTCCCTCCCTAATTAAGGCTTGGAAAAAAGCCGTCCTTTCATGTCTATCATGTATCTCAGGTATTTTTTCCCCAACATAATGAAATTTGCTTTGATCGTGCTGTGCAGCAGTCAGCTCCAGGGCTGCACCACTCCAGCGTTGCGTCTGTCCCAGCTGTTTCAGGCACGTGGGTCCTCAGCATGTCCCCAGGCCCTGTCCTGTGCTCAGCAGGACACACAGATGCTGGCCCCAGCTGTCCTCAGCTCCCAGAGGAACTTCTCAGGGAGATAAGGCACACGTAAAGAGATGGCCAAGCCAGAGAAGGAGCAGCACAGAGGCTGTCCCTTGCCTGTCCCCACCACCTGTGGTCCAGCCCAGCCAGTGACAGCCAGGTCCATCCCCTGGGGGCTCTCCTTTCAGCAGATGTGGCTGATGTGCCCTGCAGTGTGGTGCCCGCCACCTCCCCAGCCACACTGGGGTCACTCAACCCCACTGTTTCTGGTAGCTGGAACCGTCACATCCTGCCAGGTCACACCCCAACTCCTGGAGTCCCCTGCAGAGCTGACACGGCTGCCCTCTGCATGGCCACGGGATCCGTGCAGCCATGGGCCATGGTCCCTTTCTGGAACGTTCAGGGCTGAAACAGGAAAGTTTGCACCTTGAGGTCACTGGTGCTGCAGAGGACCAGCTGCTTCAGCAGAGAGAAGTCCCTGCCCTCCTGCAGGATGGGGTGAGAAGGGGGGCAGGCAGTGGGAAGGACAACAGCCCCTGCTCTGCAGCAGCTCTGCTCAGCCCAAACCCAGTCGGTTTGGGTCACTCCCGTCACTGCCCTGCTGCGATGGGGGCTCCTGCTGCTCTCCACAGGCTCAGCCTGTGTGTGTTCAGGGACTCTTGGGTGTGGGCACCTCACTTCTCAGGGCAGAAGGCTGACCTGGGCAGGCTGCTGGAGAGGGGCCCCCATCAGCACCATTTGATCACAGGTGGCCAGAGACCCTTGAGAGATGCAGCCCGTGTGCCTGGGCTCATTTTGCTGAGAATGTTACTGTGGAGAGGAATTGTAAAATCTGACAAGTCCATGCTGTTTTTCTTCAGGGAATAAGGTCATTTCACAGATGAGGGACTGGACTCAATGCCCTGAGTAAGGATCTGGAGGAATCTGCTCTGTAGGAGCTGGGGACAGAGCTGATGGGGTTTGAGAAGGGGTTTTATTTAACCACATGCTCCCATGGGTGCCTGCCATAACCAGCGTTATTCCTCAACATGTCCTGGTGTGCCTGTGGTTGGGCAGCACGTGGTGAACTCCTACAGCGTACGGGCATGGGAACGAAACGAGGCTGAGGCCACCGGAGCCATCCCTGCTGCTCCCAGCCCTCCTTCCTCACTCCCACCCGCAGTGTCACCGGCCGTGTGTTTGGGGACAAGCACGGGCCCCGGCTGCCAGCACGCACGGCTATTGTCCCCCCTTCCCTCGAGAAGCCCCGTCCAGGACCGGAGGCTGCCGGCAGCAGCCGGGCGCTGCCCCTCAGCCCGGTGGTGGGGCCGGCCAGGGCTGGCCGCGGTCTTGGCGAGGGTCCAGCCCTGTCGTGCGTCCCCGGCCGCCTCGGGCCAGCGACGTCTGCCCCGGGCCCTGCGTGTGGTCCCTGCGCGGCCGCTGCGGGAGGCGGAGGGGAAGTTCGTTCTGCTCGGGCGCTTTTGCTCCCAGCCGGGCGTGACGGGCCCAAACCTGCGGCTCCGGGCGCTGCGGGCACCCCGACCCGGGCGGTGGTCGTGGGGCTCCTGATAGCCGCCCTTGCCTGCCCTCCGCGCCGGGCACAGAGGGCACGGGCGGGCGAGGACGAGCCGGGGGTGACGAGTGCGATCCCGGCCGGGACCCGCCGGACCGCGGCCCGGTCCCGCAGCGCTCCCCGCTTCCCCGGGACTCCCGGTACCGGACCCTGCGGGACTGGGTCCCCTCGCGCCCCCCGGTGCCGAATGTCCCCTGTTCGAGATGTCGCCGCTCACCGGTACCGACTCCCCCGCGTCTCCCTCCCTCCCGGTGCGGTCCCGCCCCGCGTACCGGAGCCGGTGCCGGCGGCGCTCCCGGCGGCGCAGAACAGCACGGCGTGGGCGAGCAGCAGCCGCAGCCCCGCGGCCAGCGGAGCCTGGGCCCGGCACCCACCGCCCATGGCGAGAGGCAGCTCCGCCGCGTCNGCCCCCGCCGCGCTGCCTCCCGCCCCCGACGGGACGGGACGGGGCCGCCTCCGACAGCCCGGCCCGCCGGGGGACTGCCCCGGCTGCGCTCCCCTCCCCTGGTCTCCTTGGGCACCCCTGCAGCCCCAGCCGTGCCCCGATCCGTGTCTATCGCGGGAACCCCAAGTTCCCTCGTTTACTTCCCACTTCCCACCTACCTGAACGTCTCCGTACCCAGCCTCTGGTCCCCACATCCCGCTGCATGCCCATCCCCACGCCCACGCCCTTGTTTCCACGTCTCCCTGCATCCCGATTCCACGCGCCGATCCCAGGTGGTCCGGGACTCCATGCCCAGCCCTGGTCCCCTTGGCCTGGCTCAACTCCTCCGAGTGGCCGCAAGAGGCTGCCCTGGCAGCGCTGCCCGGTTGTGCCAGGAGCCAGGCTGCCCAGAGCCGCCAGCGGCCAGGAAAGCGGAGTTTATCGCTGAAACCATCGCTGGGTGTTTCCCGCCCGATGCTTTGTTCCAGCACCAGCTGGCAGCAGGACAGGATTCAGCCAGCCCAGCCCGGGCAGGCACCAGGCACCCCACAGGAATCGTGCGGGGCTGGGAGAGGCTCCGCACGGCTCTGGGGTAGGCGGGAGCATGGAGAGCTGCAGACCTTGCTGGGATGTCCCCAGACTGGCGGAACCCAGAGCTCAGAGCCTGCGGTCGCTGAGCCTCTTCTTTGCTGGGCTGTGGAAGTGGCAGAGACCCCGGCAGAGGCCTGGCTGTGTGCCAGGGTTATCGCGGGTTTTGTGGAGCTGCAGGAAGCCCTGGCAGGCTGGGGGAGCGCAGTTCCTGCGTGGATCCTGCTCGATTCCTCTGCAGGGTTTCGGCAGCAGGGAGGGAGTGTCCTCACTGGGCAAGTGGCTTTCACAGGTGTCCAAAAATGAACAACGACCTCAGATCCAGCTTCAGCAGGCAAATACACCAGCCATGACATAAACATGAGCTCAGCAGGCGCTCGATGTGCTCACGCAGGGTGGGGACACCGTCTCTGCTCCCACTGATGAGCTCACACGGGGAATTGGGGCAGGCTTTGCTGTCCATGTGCAGCTGGTGCGGCCAGTGTGTGCCGGGGCCACGGTCCCCTGCCAGCCTCCTCAGGGTGTCACAGCCCCAAGGAAGGCAGTGGTTCGCCCTGTGGCTGTGTGCATTTCCCCTCCATTCCCTCTTGCAGCACCACCAGCCCCAGCTCTGGCCTGTCCCACTCCTGTCCTGCACCCGGTGCTTGACACTGGTGACCGCAGCACGTGTGACCTGGCACAGCCTGACCCCTCCCGCTGCGGGCCAGCCCCGCAGCCCTTGGGGATGTCCCTCTCCAGCAGCGTCCCCTTCTCACTGCCTTCTCCTTTCCCTCTCACCAGGTTTTAATAACCACTCTCTTGCACAATACCGGAAACGGTTGCAACAGCCCGGGGCCAGCTGTCTCGCCAGGGCTGCCAGGGGCTGCCGTGGAGGGGCTGTCCCGGCACTGCTGCTGAGGGAGGGGGCTCTGCTGCCGGCTGCAGGCTGTCCTGCAGACTCCCATCACTCCCGGGGTCTCTGGAGTACCCAGATCCCCCACTCCAGTGCTCAGCGCTCAGCTCTAAACCAGCGGCCACTGAACTCCCCGGTGCCAGCCCCGGCTGCCAGCAGACCTCCCGTGACTCTGTCTGAGCTGCAGCCCACGGTGTCTGACCTCAAGTCCCAGGGTGGCAGCCAGCCCTGGGTGCCCAGATGAGTTCCTGTCCCCAGCCAGAGCAAAGGAGGGTGGTGCTGCTCCTTGTGGTCTCACAGCCTTGGTGCAAGGCCAGGGCCGCCTGAGGCACAGGGGGGCACAAGTGAGGATTTGCCACAGGCTTGGCAACCTGGGCACCGGGTCTGGCCAGCAAATGCCCTGACACCACTCTGGAGTAGAAAGGGGATCTCCAGTGTGGTGCTGCCAAATCCCACGTGTGCCTCACTGCCGTGTCCTGGGGGAAAGCAGGAGACAAGCAGAGCCAGCCGGGCCCTGGCTGTTTCAGGGCTGCTGGTGCCGCCCTGGGGATGCCGGGCCCGCGGGATGGGTGCGGGAGTGGCCGCGGCCCTTCGGCTGCCGCGTAGGACAGGACGGAGAGGGCGTTCCGGAGCCCTGCTGGGATGCACAAGAGCCCCGCCTGAGGCACCGGTGAGAGGTCACGGGCCCGGTCACGGCTCGGCGCGTATGTCCCGGCGGGGGCGGCGGGGCCCCGGTGCTGCCGGCGCGTCCTCCGTGGGGAGGCAGCAGAACACCGCCGATGGCAGCGCGGCGGCGGCGGCGGGAGGCGCTGGGAGGCGCTGGAAAGCGCTGGGAGGCACGAAGCTCCGCTGGTCCTATGCTGCTCTGCCTTGGGCCGCCCCTCATCTCCCCTCCGGTCCCCTGAGCCCCTCATTCCCCGTGTTTGGGGTGGTGCTGCCCCCGGAATCCGAAACGTAACTGGAACAGGAGAGCGGGACACAAGAACCTGTGGCGGGTCCGCACCCAAAATCCTTCTCCCATCTCCCCGAGGATGCTGGAGCCGTGGGAACAGCCCTGCCGTGGGGACACCTGTGCTGTGGCCCACAGCCGTGAGACAAGGGCCAAAGGAGCAGCTCAGGGACACCAGCCCCTCCGAGCCTCACGCAGGGAGCAGAGCTGTGGGGCAGCCAGGCAGGGCCACCCCACAACTCCCCAGTCCAGGCCTGTCAGGACTGTGTCCCCCTGATCCCAGGGGATCTGCGTGGCCGTGGAGCATCCCCGGGCTGACCCGTCCTTGTCCATCCCGGAGCAGCTCCTCTGTGGGATTTGGTTCAGTGGGGGAACATTGACCCCGGGCTGCAGGGATGGGCAGGGAACACGGAAGCTGAACCTCGCATTTTTCTGCTGTGAGGTTAAGAGGTGACCGATGGCAAGTCCCCGTAGGGAAGGTCCCCAGTAGCCACAGAAACAAGGGCACAGCAGATGCTGGTGGCTGGAGACCCCTCACGGGACATCGCTCAGGGCTAGTCCCCTCTGGCTGGGCTCAGGGGGGCTGTGTGGGCACAGGGCCAAGCAGGGCAGCCCGAGGGGCAAAACCCTCCCCGGTGGCTGCAGGCTGGCGGCCCCTTCCCCAGCTCCGCCGGGCACAGCAGAGGAGGACCCAGCACTTCCTCCGGCACGGGGAGCTGACAGACAGTTTGGGGGGCTACAAATCAGAATTGAAAAGCCGGAGCTGGACAGGCTGTCTGGGAACTCGTAACCTGAGCCCCAGGAAAGGAGGACTCAGGAAAGCGCTTTCAGCAATCATATTCATCATCTTCAGCTCGGGCTCATTAGGCTCGTGGAGCCCAGCCCCGCCACCGCCAACGCCTCCCGCACGCAGATAGAGCCGCCGGCTCAGACAAATAAATGCTTCCAGCTTCCCGGTGGATGCGGCAGGTCAGGGAGCATCTGATGCCAATTACCCGCGGTGTAGGGTTCCCGGGCAGCCCCTGCCTCCGACCCTCCCGCCAACCCTGCCCCGGCCGCAGCCTGCTCGGCCACCTACACGTCCCCTCCTGCTCGGGGCGGCCCCACGGATCACCCTCTGCTCCCAGTGCCAGGAGCGATGGGGCAGCCACGGGGAGAGTTTCAGCCTCCTGCCACGGGGGGAAAACAGCCCCGTGCCCCTGCGCTTTGGGCTCCTCCATCCGGCACTGGGGCTGATCACCCGAGCGCTTCAGGGCATGGTTGAAGGCGACCCTACTGTATGGCCGTCCCCGGCAGCGTGTCACTGCTGCCGCTCCCTCTCAGGCTGTCCCCACACACGTGTTCACAACGGGGACTCTCCACTCTGCTCCCTAGCACGGAGCAGAGGGTGGAGGGACACCCCGGCTGCTCCAGCAGGTTTGGAGCCATCCTGGCCGAGGGGCTGGCAGAGCCCCGGGCACCGGGCAGCCTTCAGCAAGCAGTGGGAAGCATTCTGGGGCCTTGTGACAGCACGTGGGTGCCCTGCAGCCCGTGTGCCTGCCCTGCAGCCCGTGTGCCTGCCCTGCAGCCCGTGTGCCTGCCCTGCCTGGGTCCTGCGGTATCCCCTGGGCGCTCATCCCCACCTCAGGCCCTGAGCAAAGGGAGCTGCGGCAGCCTCGTCAGATTCAGGCCCAAAATCCCAATGGAGCGTGGAAAGCCAGGGACAGGGATGGGAAGGGTCCAGGGGTCCATCCCGAGGGGTGATGGCAGCCAGCACCGCCCCGCAGCCTCGCCAAGCACGGGGGTGAAATGGGCACAGGTGGCTCCTGGGGACAGCTGCACGTTCCCACTTCTCCAGGCTCAGGCTGGTCTGGATGTCCTTAATTGCCCAAAGGTCGGTGTCCCCGAGCCCGGGGCCACGTGTCGGAGGGGCTCCGGGCAGGAACCTGACACGGACACAAGTCAGTCGGGATCAACGCTGGGGGCCAGGAAATTACAACGGACACGAACCTAAATACGCTGCACGTCCCCCCAGGTAATCAGGGCCCGGGCCAGATTCCAGCTGACAGCTTAAATGCCTTAATTCCTCAGCCGCTGTGGTTCCAGGGGGTCCCGTGTGCCGTGGGCTTCTCCCAAACGGTCTCGGAGCTGGAGATTTGTCTGTAATTGGAGGCGTGTTGCATTCCCCTGAAAGTAGCCCGGTCCCTCTGGAGGGGGGCTGCGGGAAGGCAGCAATTTCCCTTATGGAATTATTTACCTGATTAGAGAGTTTATTTTATCAAAATTGCTTCAGAATGGGGCTGCTCAGTGTGTCCAGCACAGGGAGCTCCCCGGTGGGGCTGGCGGCCTGGAGACAGGTAATTTGTGTGGTTAATGGCACTAATCCACCAGGCAATTACACCAATAGATTTCACGGCTGCAAAGTGCTCTGTTCCCATTAATTAAAAATCTGTTAAGAAGATTAGCACGTAAAGGTATCAAAAGAAACCCATGAGTTTCTTTCCCCACAGGCCCCAGAAGGCGAGTGTGGGAGTGCTGGATTGCTCACATTAGCACAAAAATGATTCTTTTAAAGGTAAGGGCTTCACATCCAAAGTAACTGCTGACAGTTTACCCCGACTTCTCTACCAAGAGGTCCTTTATTTTTAATTACAGTTTTTTTAAAATTAGCCCTGATTGTTCGTGTGGAGTGTTAGCTTAAATATATTTGGAACGTGTGGCTCCCGTGTGTGTGGTAGCAGAGGGCGAGGAGGGCAGCCCCCCTGGCACGTGCCCCCACTGCTGGGCTGGCGCTCGGGACTGCCCAGGAGGGGTCAGGGGTCCGAGGGGTCTGAACTCAGCGTCCCACTGAGATGGGCCTGCCAGGGCAGGAATGGGGATGGCAGGACCACCATTGGTGCCACCAACGCCAGCTCTGCAGAGGCTCTGGGCTGCACGGGCACCTCCCCGGTGTGCCGGGAGCACAGGACTGCACCAGTGGCTTCTCTGTGGCAGGAGACCTGTGCCACCCCCACTGCCCCGGCCAGCCCGGCTCTGCTCAGCCACTCCTGCTCTTTGTCCACAGCCAGACACGAGCAAAACAAAAGCACATTCCCCAGCAGCTGAAGGTGCCATTTTTATGGCTGGGCTGAACGAGGAAGTATTTTTTGATCTCTTAAAAATCCTGAATATTATCTGACAGTTTATCTTGTTTCTCGAATCCGTGTCTTTGCGGCAACGCCAGCTCATTTACATGTGTATTGCGCCTGCCTCCACGGGTGCTGAGGTCAATTGAAACTCAAGAAAAGAGGAGAAATTTATGCAAAACTGTTGATTGCATTTGTATGTAATGAAATCATCCAATATTCATCTGACTATAGACTCTAATCTGAAAGGAGAAGTGAAGGACATAAGAGTCACTGGAAAGCAATAATGAGCTTCTGTAGTGATTAAAAAAGCACTTGAGCTTTCTGAAAATCCAGCCAGAAATCGTGTCTAATCAACACGGAATATAGGAGGCAGAGATTACATTGATACATTTTGCAAAGCTCACTGTTGAAAATGTATGCGCGCTGTAAACTCTGACATGCCATCCAGGGCTGCTGGATACAAATCCGGGCGGCACAATCAGCGCCCGCCCGGCCCTGGCACAAAGCAATCTCGGTGTCTCTGCTCGATGACTCACAACGAGCGCAATCACATCTATTTTGAAGAGCGATGTTGTTTTTTAACTATGTCGAGAGCTTCCAGCTTCCTTGGAGTTTTTCCTTCCCTTCGCCTCCGTTTCCCGGGTCCCTGCGGCCACGGGGCTCCAGGAGCTGGCGGGAGCCGGCGCCTCGGTGCCTGCCCCGGTGCTGTCCGGGAGCACTGGAGCATCCCCCTGGAGCCGAGAGTGGCCTTGGGCAGCCTGGGGAGGGCACAGCTCTGTCCTGAGCAGGGATGTGTGACCCCCGGGGACCCCCAGCCCTCCAGGCCACTGACAGGGGCTGTTAGCAGAGGGGTCCCTGCCAGGGCACTGGGGTGTGGACAGCCCGGGGCACAGCAGGGGGGTCTGGCCATGGCCCCCCCTCACCCTCTGCCCTGCCAGGGCCAAACCATTTGGGGGCTGATGTGGCATCACTGGCACCCACCCACATTAGAGCAGCCCAGCTGCTTTCTGGCCCGTGTCCCTTCCCCTCCTGGGTTATTTGGCACAGCTGGAGCTCCTTTCCCACCCGCCAACAGCATCAGCTGCAGCTTCTTATCAGCTCTGGGTGCAATCCAGGCTGGAACCAAGTGAGAGGTTCCTGCTGGTGCCAGTGGAGGAGTGTTTGGAGCAGGCAGACTGTGCTGCAGCTCCTGATGTGGAGCAGCAGGTGATTTGTGCTGCAAAGGGAAAGTGGAACCTCTCCAGGGCCACCCTGTGAGCCAGCCAGTGGTGAGTGCCCATCCTCTCTTCTGGGTGGCTCTGCTGTGGTTCTGTGTGGCTGGGAGGTGCTGGGGCTGTGCTTTTTGTCTGCTTGTCCCACAGGGAGCAGGATGGACAGTGGGGGCACAGCTCCCCAGGTTTGTGTCCTGTCTGCCCTGCTTTGGTGGTACTAGGGCTGAGAGCAGTTTCTGTGGGCCCTGTGGCTGCTCCTGGCTGGTGCAGGGCACAGGGGTGAGAGGGGGGTGCAGGTAAATGGGGATGCAGGTAAATGGGCTCCCCAACATCCAGCCAGCTCTACCCCCAGCCCAGCACCAGGGCAGTTTTGCCACAGGTTTTATTCCTTGTGTAGTGGTAAATATTTGGGAAATCCCCATGTGCCTGAGCCCTTGTAGCTCCACTGCCTGCCTCCACCAGCTCACTGCCTCCACCCCAAGGGCTTGGAGAATGGGGAGAGGCTGGAGAAGCCTCCAGGAGCAGCAGCAGCTTTCCACCTGCCCTGGCTTTGTGGAGCTCCCAGCCCAGCAGCTGCTGCTCCTGGGCAGGTATCAGGGAAACCCTTCCAGCCCAGGATGCTGAGGCTGCAACAATGGCAAAAAAAAAAAAAAAAGCCCAGTTGATAAATGTCAAAAGAAATCCAGCAATCGGCTGAAAGCAATTTCCCGAGCTGTGGAACCGCCCTGGGCTCACCATCTTCCTTTATTCATTTATCATGGCAAGGGCTTTGGCCAAAATACACAAAGCAGAGAAATTGTTGACATGTGGGGCCCTAGCAGAGCAAATCCTTCATCCTCCTCCCCCTCCCCCCGGCACACAAACTAACTTTTGGGGAGTTGTTTATTTAAGGAGTGCAGAGCACTTGGTGCTCTTTGAACCCAGAAGCCTTGGGAGCAGGGCTGGGGCTGGCACCACCCTCTGCTGCCCCTGGGCAGAACCTGCTCACAGTGAGGAGCTGAGCTGGGGCTGGCACTCCCCTCTGCTGTCCCTGGGCAGAACCTGCTCACAGTGAGGAGCTGAGCTGGGCTGTGTGCTCAGGACCTGCTCTGCCTGTACCTCCTCCAGCCCCTCAGCTGTGGTGCCAGAGACTCATAGGTGTTCTGTAAATGCCTGGGGAGGCAGATGCTGCTTTTGGGAAGTTCCTGTGTTGGCTTTAGGTCTCAGTCCTGGCTAGAGCAGCTGTGCTGACAGCACTGGTTTCAGGTCTCTCCCCACAGAGCCCTGCCCAGCCTGTGCTGAGCTCCCTTGTCCCTGCCCACCCTGCTGGCCATGGCACGGGGCAAATGGAACACGTGGAGCCAAGGGAACACACCAACCAGGACCTGGCTGTCGTGGGGCTGCTGCTCCACACCTCATCTTGACTTTATTTCAAGCAGAAAGAAAATGCTGAGGTGTGCAGAGGACAGGTTCCTCTCGTGGGTGGCCCTGGCTCCAGGGGCTGATGGGGCAAAGTGAGCAGGGCAGTCCTTCCTCTGTGCCTCCAGCAGCTTCCAGTTCTCCTTCCTGACACTTTATTTTTGATCTCAGTTCATCCAATTCTGCTCCCACCTGCAGAAAGGACAGCAAGGAGAGCTCCCCCTCCCTCCAGCAGACCCCAGGGCAGGCATGGGAGCAGCCAAGGCACAGAGCTGGCCCTGCCCACCCCTGAGGCTGCTGCCCCTGGGCAGGGCTGGGCGCTGGGGCGTGTGCCAGTCCATTCCTGCCCCGGGGCAGTGTGCCCATTGGCTTGGTGTTTATCCAAGCAGCTCCTTGGTCTTTGCTGCCAGCAGCTTGTCCATCTCTGCGGCAGCCTCATCTGCCATTTGCTGGATCTGTGGCAAGACAGTACAAAGCAGAGTTCTGTGTGAGGTGATGCCACAGCTTAAAGGGAAAGGAGTGCCCAAACCACCCTTTGGAGCAAAGCTTACAGTGCCAACAGAACCCCAGTAGTGCTGGGGCAGTAACTGGCTCTCCCTCAGGGAGTCTGTGCCAGCGTGGCACCCAGACTGAGAGCAGGGACTGGCCAAAGGCTCTGAAAAGAGATGCCCACACCAACTCCTGGCTGAGCTGCCAAGTGGCTTGGTCAGGTTTAACAGAGAGACTCAGGGCAGAGACAGAGCTGCTGATGCTGGCACCAGGGAAGAGGGGCTGTTACCTCTGGCAGCACTACAGGAACACACAGGTAACACCCTGTGCACGTGCCAGGAATTCACACATCACGTAACAATCTGTTCATTTCTTGTAAAAAGAAACAAAAAGGTGATTGCTCGAGCCCTGCCCAGGCATCAGCTCTCTAGGTAGCAAGAGTTGGACGTGGCCAGTGTGCAGAAGGGATGAAAACATGCAGGCAGGCAAGGGCTGGAGCACGCTGGGTGTTATGCACTGCTTTCATGGGATTGAGATCTGCACATCCACAGGGTCTGACAATGACCTTTGCTCACAATGAAAAACTGGGGTCCAAGAAGAGAGTTGCACTGGAGATGTCACCCCCAGCACTGCAGAAAGCCATCTGTGTGCTCTGGGACAGGGAGCTTTCCCGGCAGGATTCGGTTACAGTGCCGTGGCCGTTTCCCTGCTCACACAGACGCTCTGTGTACCCATGTTTATTTTTGTGAGCACACAGAGAACTGTCCCAGAGCATTTGCAGTGTATCTAGCTTTAGCTGTTAATAAACAAACAGCTAAGAAGTAATGGCCTGCCTTCAGAGGCATCAATTCAGCAGAACACTTAGGCTTGTGCCTGAGTTTATGCCCAAGTAATTGACTTTAGTGACATCTGCTCTTAGGGAATTAGGCATGTGCTTAAGTATCTTCCTGAACTGGAGCCAAAAACTCCGAACAGAGATAATCTTGCAAGCCTTTTCATTAATAACAACTGGAGAAATGCTCATTAACACATTTGCAGTGGCCAGGCATGGCATGAGTGGTGATACAGCCATGGTCATGGATTGTTTAGCTCCCTGAATTCTGCTGGTTTGTGCAACAGTCCCTCATAGTACAAAAGCTTTTGGGGAATTCTTTTTCCCTGTGTCAGCTTACAATGGTTCAGATCCTAAACCTGGCTTTGAGATTGAAGCCCCAAATCTCACAAAGAAAAAGCAGATACAAATGTCATTGCCAGCTCCAGAAATTCAGCCCAGAGCTGTCCATTGCCCTACTGGGTTCTCAGTGCTGAGGATTTGTCAGCAAGGGCTGGGGCAAACCACTGAGCTGTGGGACACCAAAATATGGCAGAAGGGAAGAAAAATTACCTGCTTTTCTAGCAGCCAGATGGTATCTTCTGACACCTTGTTCTTGAATTTCTTTACTTGGGTGATGCTTTTGCTCCTCACCTTTCTCAGGGCCTCTTTGGACTTGTTGGTGGACTGCTTGGCCAGCTTGGCCAGGCTCTCCCTGTGCTCTCTCGTGACCCTGGGGGAGAGATGAGAAGAAAAACACTGAAAGGAAAAGCAGTGTCATGTGCAGCACAGCCAGATTTATTTTCTGTGAAGGACTCTGGGTAAATGAATGATCCTCTCCAACTGGTGCTGCCCTGCCCAGGGACACACAAAAGCTGCTGGTTTTAGATGGAGCTGGCTCTGTGTGGACACACTGTGTCCCAGGGCAGAGGGACTGAACAGCTCAGGGCATGTTTTTATCCTGGTTTGGTCCACCTGAGAAAATCTGCCAGCTCTGCACAGCATCCCAAGGAAGCAAGTCTTGAACCTAGAATGGAAAATTTCCAGCCCAGCCCTAAGCTGGGGATCTTGGACTGGATTTTGCTTTATAGTCGTTGCTGCAGTGCCTGAAAGTCATCTTGAAATGCTCAGACTTTCCTTACTTCCTGCTGCCAAAGCATGTGTGGGAAAGAGGAAAAATCCAGCTCCAGACTTGAAAGATGGAACTGAGAAGTGTCATCCTAAAAAGCAGAAAACCACAAAGCCAAGAGGAAATGTCTGCTCCTGAAACTAGGACTTGCCTCCCTGCAGCTGAAGAGCCTGAATTATGTACCTGGAAGCTAATGAGCTTATCTTTCTTATCTTTAACTCAATCTTATTCCAGCTCTCCATGACCAGGATTTCCCATCTAGATGATATGAAGACCTGGGCTGACAAGAGGATGCTGCTGGACATGGTAAGCCACAGGTAACCCAGATCAGGAGAACTTCTGGTGAACCCTGCCCCTGATGTGGGGCCAATTACTGCCGTGGTGTCACAAAAAAAATGTTCAGTTTCCTATCCCAAACTAAAAACTGGTGATGAGGGGGTCTGGCCACCAAAAAGGCTCAGGAGTGGCTGATGTGTCCCCTCAGCTCAGGTCATGCTCCAGCACCTACAGCTGACCACTGTCAACTGCTAGTGCTTAACAACAATATTCTAATTCTTTTCATAGCTCTTGGAGTTTCCAGACTGCCTGGAGAAGGAAAAAGCCTGGTGCACTCCCTGAGACTCACTAGGAGAATGCGTGGGGGTGATACTGCAAAATAAACATTTCACAGGAGTATTTAGAAATCGGCTGCAGCAGCCTGGGTCACCAAAACCCTGGGGCCAGGACTCTTTCCACAGAGAGCTCAGGAAATGTGGGGTGAGAGTGCCTGGGCTCTGCCCCACAGTGGGGGTGGGTTATGGGGGGCTCTGGGGGTACAGCTGGACCCTCAGCCTGTCCCCACAGCCAGGTCTCTGGCAGCCAAGTCCATTTCACAGTGCCAGAGCGAAGAGGTTTCCCAGAAGCAGTTATTATTTACAGGAATTTGGGATGGCAGGAAAGCTGGCAGACCCCGGGAGCAGCACCCCAGCCCTGGCACCCAGGGCACCCCCACCTGCCCCCTCCCTGCCGAGGGACTGTGCAGGGAGCTGGCAGGGAATGTCACAGGGAATCTCAGAATACCTTGAGCTGGAAGAGTCCAACTCCTGGCCCTGCACAGGACAACCTCAAAACCCCACCCAGTGCCTGAGAGTGCTGTCCAAGTGCTCCTGGAGCTCTGGCAGCCCTGGGGCTGTGCCCATTCCCTGGGCAGCCTGGGCAGGGCCCCACCACCCTCTGGGGGAAGAACCTTTCCCTGACCTCCAGCCTAACTCACCACATGTGGCAGGAGGTTCTGGTCAGCACAGGCTGGAGCCTGGCCCAAATCCTGAGCAGGGGGAGCAGGGATCCTCGTGGTTCCCCTGCACCCCAGCACTGATGGGGGGCTGATCCCCCTGGGGCTGCTCCTGCCCAGCCTCGCAGGCAGAGCCCGGGGCACACCCAGAACCCCAGAGCCAGCTCAGGGGCACGGGTCTGTGTCAGGTCACCTTCTCAGGCAGCTTTCTGGGGGGAAGCAGGCAGTCAATCCTGGCTGCTCAGCCTGGAGGAGGGAGCTGGGAATGTCTCCCATCCCCTGCTGGGTGGGAGGGAGCCCGAGCTCGCTCCGAGCCCTGCCGAGGGTATCGCTCGCCTGCCCGGGGCTGCCGAGCCTTGGAGGAAATGTTTTTGTTTATGCAGCGCTGCCAGATTTCCTCTGCTTCTTGGCACGGGGTCACAGCTTTCATGCCTCCTTGTCTGTCTTTATTAACACCAATTTCTTTTTATCACCGCGCAGTGCCGGGGAGTTTCTCAGCGGGTTTTATGTTCCAGCCAGACTGTGTGTAAATTCTCAGCAATGCTACCAATAATGCCAGAAATGGACACTTTTCCAAGCAGATGCTGTTTCTGGTTAAGGAATCCATCAACACGAGCCAGGCCCCAGGTTTCTAAGGACAGTGGTTTTAATCCTGCCCTGAGATCTGGGACTTCTAAGCTGCTCCTAGGTATGTTTTCTTTTCTGTCTAGTAACCACTGTCCCTACCCCCTCTTAAAGCCAAAACAAAGTGTGAGGTGAACTTGAGGAAAGGGGGTCAGATGGGGAATGAGGACAAGGTCCCACCCAGCCCATGGAGCAGCAGGGTCAATCCCTGCCATTCCCCAGGGACAGCCTTGTCCTGCCTGGACCAGGGCAAAGCCTGCTGAGTGACATGTCAGGGGGGTCACATCCTTTTTTCTGAGGAATATCTTTTTTTTCTGCCTCCCCCAGCACTGCAGCCCTCGAGGTCCCACCCCTGCTGTGGCAGAGCAGACCCTCAGAGAGGGTGACCCAGCTCAGCTCAACAGGAGACATTTCTCTGGGTAAGAGTGATTTCTGTACTTCCAACACCAGGAATTTCCTGTGAAGGAGAGGGATCAGTTAAAGGAAAGCAGGCTAAACTAAGCACTCTGCATTCATAATTGCAGATAAACACAGGGTGCAACATTTATTGCTCAATAAAAGGCAGATGGGAGGCTCCTGATGATGAGCAGGAGCAGTTCAGAACAGCTTTGGGGCATTTTCAAGTGAAATTTTTTGGTCCTTTCTCCCCATAGTAGGTATCTTTGCTTATTTCTTAAAGGGCAAAGGGAAAGAAAAGGCTCACAATGAGTCATTAAACTTTCAAATGAGTCATCTGGCTTTCAGTAAAGCATGTGTAAAAATATTACTGATTTACAAACAATATCCAGTGTAACACAATAGGTCCAAAAAAGATGAATCTAAAAATGAGGCAATACCATAAAAGACACAAGGTCAGGTCAAATTCGGCCAAGAGATCAACCAATACAAATGTTCCCATGGATGGTTTTCTTTCTTTTCTCTTTTTTTTCTTTTTTTTTTGTAATTTTTATTTTTAAACCCTCGGAGGCTACTTTTTATACAAATAAATATTGCCTGTGCAGTACTAGGCACACAAACAGGAGAATGCCTTGGGGAGCAGAGGGATCCTGGCAGGCAGCAGAAGTAAACACCAATGACACGAGTGTATTTTCTCTGTTAAAACTGCATTGCAAAAACTAAACTGGTAGAATAAATACTGAAAAGCAAACTCCATTTTTAAATGCTCTGTTGAAACACTCTGGAGCACAGCTGGACCTGCACAAGGCAAAATATGACACATGTGTGTGCAGCTGACAGGGTCAGACTGTGGAGTGGTTATAACAGGTAAGGACAACTTGGATTTGGTTTTATTTTTACTGTGCCTCCCTTCATGAAAGAACCAAAGTCTGCAGAACCAATATTAATATTGTCTCTTCATTTCTGATTTGTTGCTTATTTTGCACACCTGACATAATTCTGCAATTTCACTGCATCTATCTGGCATATATTCTTTCATGAACTGCTGGAAATAATGCAAAACTTTTTAAAAAATTTAAAAGTAAATGAGGGACATAACTATTTCTGCCCTGCCTTTTTCATTAGGGGATTTTAAAAGGCTGGAACTGCCACAGCCCCAGACAGGGAGCTAGAGAGAGCAAAAGGGACTGGAGTGCCAGTGAGACCCACAGGGCACAGCTGCCAAGCCAAAATCCTTAACTCAGGGTTTCCCAGGCTCCCAAGCAGCCAGGAAGGGACAAGAGCTGCAAGCCTGACACAGGAGAGGAACAGAGGAGCACAGGAGGCAGAGCTTCCCTGGGAAGAGAAGCCTTGTTTCTGCCCTGCAGCACCACCGCAGATAGTGACAGACCGTCCACACTTGTTTAAAAACACAGGATTTTGTTAAAGCTTGGGATTTGCAGTTTTGGAGTTTCCTCCCCTGCAATTCGTATTCAAGGATGACCCAAGTGCCCATTAACAATCAAACCACTGTGCAGCAGCCTGGGAGCCTCAGCAATTACGAAGATAATGGTGCCCTCCTCCTCCTCTGCCTCCTCTCCTGAGGAAGGGGGGAAGGGCAGGGAGCACAGGGAAGGAAAATCAGCAAATAGAATGATAATGTCACTCCCTCTCACCGACAGCAACGGAAAGCTGCAATTAGACTTCTCTGAGCAAAATGCTGGGTAAAATTCCACAGAATTTTTAAAGGAGATTTACAGCACAAGAAATACCTGGTCCATCTTTACCAAGAAGTCACCTGCTTGTGCAAGGGGTCTGTGCATGCCCTGTGTGGGAGCTGTTTGTCTTTCCCATGGTGTGAAGCCGTGCCCAGCCATGCCTGCCCAGGGTATTCAGATGCTCCATAAGGTCTGAGCACCCACAGGAACTCATGAATTTTTCTCGTGCCACCCAGCCCTGTGACGGGCTCTGTGTGTGTCAGGGTGGAGCTGCTGGGAGGTTTCTCAGTTCATCAGACTGGAGCCCCATCCCCAGGCAGAGCCAGGATCACTCCTCCTGATCCAAACTGAGGCATGGATGCAGCACAGCCTCCTGCCTTGTCCAAGGTCTGGGAGATACTTGAGTTGGGTGAGGGAAGTGATGCTCAGCCTTTGCCCAGGGTAACCTGTTTTTCCAGCCCCATACAGCCACCAGTGACACACGTATTGCACAAAAGAGGGAGCAGATTTTTTGTTCAAAGCTATTGATTCCTTCCTCTCACTTTCATCAGTTCCTTTTAGTGCTCTGTGCAGCAAGGTGCTACTCTCCCCTAATACTCTCCCCCTGGCTCAACACTGCTGTTCTGTGCTGGTGTAATTCCAGGAATTTAGAGCAGGGCAGCAAAGAATCAGCCCCTGAATTAAAGCAATACAATTTCAAAAGCCTTTGGCTCTCTCAAAGTGCTGCAGCCAGCTAGGACCAAGCTTTGTCTGCAGAGGGAAGATGAAAAACAAGACCAATCATCAGATGCCAAGATGTGGTGACTTAGAGCTCAGGCACTCCCAAGAGGTTTCACAAGATGCTTCTAAGGGCTCAGGTTTTTTCCCAAACCCGAACCACAGCTCTTTGGAAAGCTGCTGCATGGGGCTATACAGCAGCCATGCATGTTTACCCTCTGAAGGGCACTCACTGCAGTGTTCTGTGTCATCCTGCACGATGATGAGCTGGGGCATCCATACTCACTTGGGAACTGGCACCCGAATCACCGTCCCGTCCACCTCGGGGTTCAGGTTCATGCCACTCTCCCTTATGGCCTTTGCAGCTGCAGCTGTGCTCTGTGGAACAGATCAAAAGGTAAGGGGAATTAGGAAATAATCATTCCCATATGCCAGAACTCTGTCAATAGCTGGCAATCCATCTCCATGGAACATGGAAACATTTACTTCTGTTACCAGTACGATCAGGAAGTTACATTGGTGCAGAGAGCTTTGATCAAACCGAATGGGAAACTACGGCCGCTCGTGCTGGGGTAGGGGGGCACAGAGGGAGGAGAGGGGAAGGGAAGCAACAACAAAAGAAAACTGTTTTGCTTCTTTGAAACTATTTGAATGGTTTGAGGCAAGGCAGAGTGAAACCGCAATAAATTCCCAAGGCAGGGCCTGACTGTGGCAAAGGAGATGAAAGATTCTGAGCATTTAAAAATTCCAGTTGCATGTTTCCCCCCAGAAATCACCCAGTGCCAATTCTGAAACCCTAATGAACTTAACCACTTCAGCACTACAACCTGACTACAGGACAGAGGGGCAGTGGCAGATGGCTGAAACCCAGTGCTTGTGCCCAGCTCTGTTTATTTGACAGCTTGTTACTGAGGATGAACTTCTCAAAACTCCCCCACTGCTGGCTGACACTCTGCTGTGCTTAGAAGGTGGGGTGGCAGGTTTGCTTGGTGACTGCAAGGTGATTAAAAGGCTTCACCCTGTCACAAGGTGTGAGTGCACCTCTACAGAGTGCCAGGCTTTGGGGTTAAAGCAGAGTTTGGCCAAGAACACCCACAGGGCTCTGCCAGGTCACTTCATTCTTGACTCTGACAAGTCCCAGGAGTCTTTTTCTGTGGCACTCACATTTCCTGCCAGGCATGATGCTATTTCTGATACTCTTTGCCATCATTAACTTTAGCTCCAGGCTGCTGCAGTATTTATGTTGCTCAGACTGTATTTATAAAGCTCACCTTTTGCCAACTGAGGCACAAACTAAAGCTCTGAAGATTTGTTCAGGTCCCTCATATGTGACATCACTGAATGAAATAAATGTTCTGCTAGTGTTCTGTAGGAGAAAACTGCTGTCCCCTGAAACTACAAGGGCAGAGAAAATGCAACCAAAATGATCTCAGCACGTTAGGAATCTCAATGTGTTATTCCATGGACAGCGCCTGTTCTGCAGGAAAGAAATACTCAGTAAAAACTAAGTTGTTTAACATAGATATTGGAGGAGACAGAAGAAGTGGAAAATAATGAGAGAAGGGAAAATATTGCAATATTGCCTCCATCCTCTTGTAGCCTGTGAAAAAAAGAACTGTATTTAAAAACCCAGTGTTGTTTGGTTTTATAACTCTTGGGAAGCCTTTTCTATGATTATTTTATTTCTCAGATTCTTCAGGCAATTTTATTTGCTTCTCAGTATCATGAACTACTGACTGTGTGCTGTAAATAATGACATCAAGTGATCATGTCTCTAATGGTTTTAGTTCAATCTATCACAAAACAGGTATGGGTATAAAGCAACTGCAGTGAGAGAAATGGTTCAAGTGGTCCTTTAGCATAGAAAGCAAATGTAGGTAATGCTATCTAGAGGATATTTAATTTCTCACATGCCCATTTCTCAGCCTGAGCTCCTGCCTGGACATGGGATAAGCCATGGAGGGACTTCCCTGGCCCTCTCAGCGCTGACACTCCGCGGACCTCGCTGATGAGGGGCCTCCATTCTTCACAGCCTTTATCCACATGGGACACACTCTAAGAAACACTTAGGCATCAAGTGCCTTGCACTGACCTCCTCTGAGACTTTGCTGATTTAATTAATTGGGGAAAGCCTTTGGAAAATAAATAGAGATAAGCCCTGGCAAAGCTCCAGCCCTGGAGCAGGATGAATCGCAGCCCTGGCGCTCGCTCCTTGCTCCCCTGTGCCCAGCTCTGAGGCTGGGACTGCTGCAGGGCACCACCAGGGCCTGATCCGAGCTGGGATCTGCATTTGCTGCCTCGTTCAGGGGCAGGTCTAAGGCTCCTGCAGAAAATTAAAAGAACTTGTCTCTCACAGAAGATAAACCAGAGTCCCTAATTTGGGTTCTGACCGGGAGGTGCTGCCAGGGAGGAGCTGGCCAAGCTCAGCAGTGCCCGAGCTGAGCTCTGTGACAGCACTCAGCACCAGTCCCACCAGGGAAGCTGTTCAGAAGGTCAAAGGCTCCATCACAGCTTCTCCCATCAACTCTCAGGGATATTACCAGCCCTGGTAACACATAAGCAAGTTTCAGAGGTGTCTGATGAAGTCCCCAGCACAAATTCCAACTGCACGTCTGCTTCTGTGCATGGCCACGTCTTGACCAGGAACTGAAATGAATACAACAGGGCTGATACAGCATTGCAGCCATGTGTGCAGCTCAGGTGAGTGTCTGTGTGAGTGCTCAGACTTCTCACAAATGCCTGGGAAATGGGGAGGGCTGGAAGGGCACACTGAATCCAGGCACCTGGTCCATGATGCTTCGTGTTGTTTTGCAGAGCCAACTGAGGGGAAAGCGCCTGCAAAGCAAGCCCCTGTAACTGTGGCACTCCTTGGATACAACCCTGAGAGCAACCAGAGCACTCAGTGACTCTCCTCTGACCCTGTGAGCACTCAGTGACTCTGCTCTGACCCTGTGCTGCTGCAGGTGAGCTGCTCTGGGAGCATGTGGGGCTGGGGAGCTGCTGTCAGCAGCAAAATGCCCCTTCTGTTCTGTGTCAGCTCCAAGTGACATAGCCCAGCCCCAGCCTGCAGCCCTGCCACGTTTGACTGATTCTGTCTAAATGCTCCTTTGCTCAGCACCAACCTGTTTGTTCCCGTGGCAATTACCTCCCCTCCCAATGTGTCCTCACCTCTGGGAAATTGGTCATGTTCACTATCATGAGCTGCGGTGACTTCTGTGAGATCTGCCCCAGCTGGTTCAGCGGAAACTTCCCATCTTTTGTCACCACAGTTATGTGATCCAGGGCCCCTCAAAAGAACCAGACACAGGGAGGTTCAGTGTGACAAAACAGTCTGCAGTCATGCTGAAGAAAATCGTGTCCACATTGTCCCACTGCCCTTCTGCCATGCAAAATACAGAGGTTACAAAGGAAAAAATGGTGTTTATTCAGACTTCAGGTGCTCTTTGTGTTCAGGCATCCCCTGTGTATTCACAAGCTAAATATTTCAAAACTGCTCTAAAGCACAAAAACATGAAAACAAAACTCGTTTGTCTTTGCTACTAGAATAGGAAAACTAAGCAGGATTGTTAAGAATTAAAGGGAAATGGTTACTTTTTAATTCTTACAACTTAAAGAAAATCAAAATGTTGCTATAAAAATCAAGACAAATATTGTCTTTAACTTAGCAGCGCTGTCTTAAACCCCTCTATTTTTTTCCAGGCCCCCAGAGGGGTGTTGTACACTGCCTAATTTAAAGTATTCAGTTTCTCCCTGAGCTACTCTTAATCTGCTCTCTGCTTTCTGCTGCAAAATGTTAACAGGCCAAAAGGCACATGGGACAGGAAGTACTTTATCAGTGCAATTAAAAAAAATACCTAGGGTTAAAATAAATAGTTAAGAGACTGAGCTATGCTTTCCAGCTCCATTAAAGACAGAAGTGCCCCTGCCAGAGCTGGGATGGTGAATTATTCAGATCTGGTCATTGTTTAATGTTAAATTTTACCCCTGAAACTTGATACACGTACAAATGTGTGTGTTCACAGTGTTATAGTAACTGCAGCTTAGGCAAGCATATTCACATTTCTTCCTAAAACACAGAATTCTCAAAGTGAATGAGGCTTGTACACAAAGATGCACAGCAGAAAAAAAGTTTGTATATGCCAGACACCAGCCCGATGGCAATTTCCAAAAGGATAATTTAAAGGCAATTGGATTTTTCCTGCCCTACTGCACCATTAGCTGACAACCTGCTTCTTCATCACATCTGCAAACAGTTCAGTTAGACACTTTTGACATCTCCCACTTTAAAAAGCTATTTCCAGGAAGCTATTAACAAAAATGGATCCTTCCTGGTCAAGCTCAGGGTGAAGAAAGCCTCTAGCTGGGGATGTCAGGGTTGTAGGGATTGGATGCCCAGTGGATAACTCCAGGAAAAGAAAACAGATTTTGAAAAAAATCTGAGTTGTACATTCTTAGGATTTGTGTCCTTATTTACAGGCTACAGAGCATCACACAAGGAAGTTACCAACCTGGTGAGGTTCTAACATTGAGATTTCTGCTGAAATCTTCTTTCAGAGCTTCTATGACTGCCTGCATATCTTCATTGGTTTCCTCCAAACTGATAATATCCTCAACTAGGGCAGCACTGATGTTCACTTTGGCTTGACTCTGCCCTTTACCTTTAGCTGCAGAGTACACAAAAAAAAATTAGTTTCTATTTCTGACAAGTTAGATAGAAAGTAGAAAGAAGATATTAAAGTCCTGGTCAAATTTAGAATCAAGTCTAAGATAAACTGAAGTAAAACCAAAGTAACTGTATTTTTAATGAGTAAAGAGCTCACCACTTGAGCACATCAGCCAAAATAAATAAATAAATAAATACATAAAAATACATATAAATGTTGAAAGAGAGGTCGCAAAACCGTGAAAAAAAGCTGCCATTTTTACCTTTTTTGGTAGCCAGCTGCCTGCTCAGCAGCATCTGCTGGACACACTGGCTGCAGCGCTCCAGGAGCGGGGCTGGGCAGCCCCCGGGAGCCCGGGGCAGCCCCCGGGCCACGGCA
>VWZV01012652.1:506173-520976 GCA_013397155.1 Irena cyanogastra | reverse complement strand
GCCCGACCCCGCCCCTCAGGCGGCCCCGCCCCGCGCCTGGCCCCGCCCACACGGCTCCCGCTGCTCAGGACGCCCTGGCCCCGGCCCGCTCGCCCTGGTTCCCTGTGGAAAGCCCAGCCGAGGCCCGGGGATCGGGGGCCGGCGATCGGGAATCAGGGCCGGGATCGGGGGCCGGGGGCGGCGAAGGAGAGGGGAAGGAAGGCGGGGGAGGGCGGGCGCCACCGCCTCGCTCACCGTAGTGCGGCCCTGCGCGTCCCGGATAGCGTCATCGGCCGGGCCGCAGCGTGACGTCACAGAGCGGCGCCAAGGGCGGGGCGAGGCCTGCGCGGGGACGGAGCGAGCGGCCCGGGCCGGCACCCGCACGGCCATGGAGCCGGGCCGCCAGGCGCTGCCGCTGGAGAACGCCTCCATCCTCTCCGAGGGCGCGCTGCAGGACGGGCACCGCCTCTGGATCGGCAACCTGGACCCCAAGATCACCGAGTGAGTGACCGCGCGGCACCGCCGGCATCCGCGGAACCCCCGGCACCGCCCCCGCGGCGGCACCGCCCCGGACGGGGCCTGCTCCCGCATCGGCATCGAGCCCTCCGGGCGGTGCCGCATCGCCCCTCCTGGCCCCGGCAGCCCCCGGGCCCGGCGATAGCTCGGGCACCGCCCGGCCTCCGGTGCCAGCGCTCTCCGGGCTGTGAGGGCGGGCGGCACAGNTAAAGAGCTCACCACTTGAGCACATCAGCCAAAATAAATAAATAAATAAATACATAAAAATACATATAAATGTTGAAAGAGAGGTCGCAAAACCGTGAAAAAAAGCTGCCATTTTTACCTTTTTTGGTAGCCAGCTGCCTGCTCAGCAGCATCTGCTGGACACACTGGCTGCAGCGCTCCAGGAGCGGGGCTGGGCAGCCCCCGGGAGCCCGGGGCAGCCCCCGGGCCACGGCAAAGGAGGAACGGAGCAGCAGGGACGGGAGAGGGCGGAGGCACCGCAGCGCCAGAGCCATCGCTCACAGCTGCTCCCCGATCCACCTGCGGGAGAGAAAGGCGGGTGGGCGGAATCCCGAACGGACTCGGGGCTTGGTGACAGCTCCGGGGGCAAGGTGACAGCGCCGGGGATCTGCCCTGAGCACCGGGCAAACGCCGCGAGAAGGGCTCGGGGGCTGCCAGCCGTGCCCGCGGTGTCAGCACGGCCACTGCACATCTGTCCGGCCTCTGCACATCTGTCCAGACGGGCCCGTGACACAACCCCATGGCTGCCGGGCAGGAGCAGCGCGCCCCGGTACCGGCTGTGCGCACATCAGCTGGGCTGACACTGCAATTTCTGTCCCACGAGCTCTGACACCCCCATATTCACAGGGTTTATTCCGGCCCGGCCCATTCGGGGCTCCGGGGAGCTCCGGCAGGTGCGGCTCTGCTGCGCTCAGAGCTGCGGCGACACACACGGGACTCGGTCCCCGCGGAGCCGGCGGCGCGGGCACCGGGGAAAGGGGCCCTGCCTGCGCCGGGAACACCCGACCCCCTGTCCCTGTCCCCGCACCCCGATCCCGACCCCGGTCCCGGTCCCTGTCCCCGCACCCCGACCCCGGGCCCGGGCCCCGCCCCCGCCCCGCACAGGTGCGCACAGGCCCCGCCCGACCNCCGAGGGCGCGCTGCAGGACGGGCACCGCCTCTGGATCGGCAACCTGGACCCCAAGATCACCGAGTGAGTGACCGCGCGGCACCGCCGGCATCCGCGGAACCCCCGGCACCGCCCCCGCGGCGGCACCGCCCCGGACGGGGCCTGCTCCCGCATCGGCATCGAGCCCTCCGGGCGGTGCCGCATCGCCCCTCCTGGCCCCGGCAGCCCCCGGGCCCGGCGATAGCTCGGGCACCGCCCGGCCTCCGGTGCCAGCGCTCTCCGGGCTGTGAGGGCGGGCGGCACAGGCTCCCGCGGCACTCCCGCTCCCGCGGCACTCCCGCTCCCGCGGCACTCCCGGCTGCCGCGGCACTCCCGCTCCCGCTCTGCCCCGCAGCGAGGGGCGCCGCTCCCCGCCCGAGCAGATTTGCACGCTGGGGAGCAGCCCGTGCCCGCCGGGTGCTGCTGCGGGCGGGGCTGGCCTGGGCGCGGGTGTGTCCGTGTGTCCGGGGTGTCCTGCCAGAAGCGGGTCCTGAGCTCCTGCGAACAGCAGCCCCTGAGCACCGCTCGGGCTGCGAGCCCGGGGGCTGAAAACATCCCTGTTCTCTGGACTAGGAAATGCGGAATATCAGGCTGGAGACTTTCGGGGTGACAGTGCTACAAACAATGGCAAAGCAAGGCACAGCCCTCTAAATTGTCCCCGGAGTGGTTGAGGTCTGGGGAGAAATGGAGGAGGGCAGGGCAGACCTGACAGGCAGGCGTCTGTGTCTAACAACAGCCTGGGTTTGGTGTTCTGGGTGTGAGTGAAGCAGAGGAGGGTGGTGAGGAGGTGGGACTGGCTGCTGTGGTGGGGAAATGCATGAATCAAATGTGTGTGTGAGCTTTTAATGTTTTCTCCAGACTATGGATAATTATCTCCTGCACAAGCATAACATCTGAACAGCTAAATTATCAAGGGAATGTGGTGTGCTGTCCAATATTTGGATAGGGTGCTGTGAAATCACTAGGTTGTATATAAAGGAAAGCAAAGCAAAACAATTTGGGCTTTACACACTCACAACAAACAAGCATTTTTGATTAACTATTGTGTATGCCTGTCGTGGAATACTTTTTCTCCCTGGTTCTTTTTGTGTGTGTGCAGGTGCTGGGGTTTTATTGTAAGTGTGGTTCATGTGAGCAGAGCAGCTCCCTAATAGCCTCTAAATGGGATCATTAATGCATTGTGATTTCAGCCATTCAGCTTCGGGAGGTTTCTGCATTAATTACCACTTCTGTCCCACAGCTCTGCTCCTGTGGTTTGTCCACATTCACTGACCACGTGAAATTAGATACAGGAATTCTTGGATGTTGTTTGCTGGCTCCTGAGGGATTTAGGAGCTGGGTTAGGGTGAGGGCAGGAGTGGAGGGTGTGAGTGCATTGGATCCGTCACTTCCCAGGGTGATCCTCAGTGCTGTTAAAGACCCTTTCAGTGTAGGTTGTTCCTTTTAATCTTGGCCAGATAAGTAGTAGGTTTATATGGCAAAATTTACTGTTTTCATCACTTGGATGAAGTGAGTCTGGTGGTTTCTCCAGGGTTCTCAAACCTAGAGTGCTTCCATGCTCCTGAGTGTTTAAAGTTTGTCCAGTCATAAGCGACAGTGCTTGCTGCTCATTTCAGGCTTTATAATTCTGTGCTTTTGGTTTGCTTTAAAATGCCTCTTCTCTCCTGCAAATTATGTTGTATCTCCATTTCCTTGTGAATAAAAGAAGAGGAAGCTCCTTTTAGCACATTGTCTTTGTAGAGAAAGTGTATGGTCAGTAAATTTTTGTGAATCATCTTGACCCTTATTCTCTTGTGCTAAGGGCTTGCATCTCTGGTTCTGGTTGTTCCTCTGAATTATTCCTGTTGAGGTTACTACTCACACGACTAAATCAAACCCCTGAAAACTAAATGTTTCTGCATTTGCTGCTTTTATCTGTTTTTTAAAGAGCTGCCTTTGTTATTTCTATGTTGGATTTGTTTAAGACAGAGTAAAGTTGATTGAGTTGTTGGCAGAGTTAATAAGGGGTTGTGACACTCTCGAGCAGAAATTAGATCAGAAAGTCTTGAATCAATCCAAGACTTCCATTTAAAGAGCAAACTAGAGCTGCAGTCGAGTGCTGGGGAGTTAATAGGCAATGTACACATTGGAGCACAGGCTGCAGGAGCAGCATTTATAAAGGTAGGGCTGCCCACAAATTACAGCTGGGAGCTGATGCTTTTGGGAGGTTACTGCACACACGGAGTGGCTGTGACTCAGCTGGGGGTGCTGACAGTCCCTGGGCACTGGGCTGTGCTGGCTCTTCAGCTAGGCATTCCTCCTTGCTGGTAGAACTTGTGGGTGACTTCTTTCACCCAGCACCCTTAAAGCACTGTCTGCCTGTGGAAGCAGGTGGTGGTGGGAGTCTCCTGAGTGCGTTCTCAGCAGCTGGAAGGAGGACAGCTGGCAGCAGGGAACCTCACAGCTGCTCGTGACATAGGATGGTGTGAGATTCCTGCTGTGGGGTCTGCATGGGGATGGCAGCAGCTGGCTCCTCGTGGTTTGGTGTCATCACCATCATTTGTGCCCCAGCTGCAGAGCAGGGCAGAGCATGTGCTGTGGCTCAGCTGTGTGATCTCATCACCCCTCAGTGCTCTCACCCCACGGGGCAAAACCACCTGGTTCAGTTCTGTCTCTGTGTGGCAGGTGGGGTAGAATTGCCTCCTCTGCCCATTCCTGTTCCTAAAGCCGCCTGAGACTGTTCAGCGTTTTTCAGCAGAGATTTCATTTTCAGCTCTCTGGCTCACATGATCTGGTTTCCCGTAGCCTTTCAATGCCCATTCATTTTCCACGGGTACGAAGTAGCGGGTGTTCGACTTCCTCAGCTGCCGTGCTGCTTGTCGAGGATCCCATCTCGATGAGTCTCACCTAGAAAACAATGTGTGCGCGAGTTGTTGTTGCAGCCTCCCGCTGGGGCAGAATTCCTCGCAATAATAGGTTTTGCATGTGGCCCGGTCCCCGCGCGGCATCCTTGGGACAGCATTGTTCAGAGGAAGCCTTGCCTGCGTCTGAATAGCGCTCGGGGTGCCAGGAGGAAGAGAGGAGGAAAAGGAAACGGGGGAGCTGCAGGTTTGTCTCGCATTCACATCAGATGACAGGAAGTGGAGATGGAGGTTGGCCGTGGCTCTGCGGTGGGGCCGCAGCGGTGCCAGCGACTTCCAAGCTCTGGATGAGCCACCTTGTTGCCATAGTAAAGCTTTTTACATCTTCTCACCTTTTTTTTTTTTTTTTAATAAGGCTTCAGGTTTTCCATGACAGTCTTTTTCGTCAGTACCTCTTGGCCTGAAGAATTGCTTGTCAAGTTACCGTTAATGCCCTCAGTATTTTAACAATAACAAACTGTAATCTCAGCCTAAAACATTAATTATACAGGATTCCTGGGCTGCTCCACAGAGAGAAGATGACCTGCAGTTGTAAAATTTCAGGCACGGTTGGAAAAAGGGTTCTGAACAAAATAGGTGACTTAAGCTGCTTGTAGACTGTTGATGAAAATTGTTTTAAAGGAGCAACTATCACCTCACTGCTGAGAAGGTATTATTTGAATACAGATGCTCTCAGGGAAAAAAAAAATTGAAAAACACCCCCAAAGAGTTCCTTTTGGCAAGGCAGCTGCAGGGCTTTTTAGTGCAGAACTCAGGATAATCCTCCTTGCCCTTCCCCTGCCTCTGCAATGGCCAGAAAGGGAGCAGCATCCTGGTTGTAAGAACTTTCTTGCCATACTGCTGAAATTCCGAGGGCTTTTTGGAGCAGTGTATTTACAGAAACAAACCTGAGGTGCGTTTACATATTTTGGAGGCTCTGGAAGTCCAACATGTGGAGTTTTTTATACATCACATCTCCAAAGTCAATGTTTTCACTTGTACATCTGTGTCTGCTTTTTGGAAGTGTGAGGTGGTGAAATTTGGCTACTGTGTAATCAGCTCCTTTTGTTTGCCCTGCTCTTTTCAGTTCCCCTTGCTTTCAGAGCAGTTTGAGAGCTCCTAGGTGTTCCAAAGGATGTAGGAAGCCTTCCATAATCAATGACAATGTGTGTGTTCCCCTGGGGGATAACTTGGCCCTTCTGCACTGCTCGTCTGTACACACGCTGCACCTTCACCTCTTTAAAAGTGCACATCCTGAATGTCCACTGTGACCCATCCTGTGGGATGACTCACGTTCCTGGAACTTTCTTGCCTGGCTTCTGAAGCTTAACAAAGACCTAGGGCTCTTTTCAGACATCCTATCAGGCTTTATTAGGAAAAATGTTGTCTGCCCTTCCCATCTGGACAGTCCCTGTAGTTGCCTGGTGCACTTGGCTCTCTTGGGCCACTGCTGGCCATTCATGTCTGGACATGGGAGGTTTCATCTGGTGCCTGGTGTTATCCTGGTAGGGTCTCTGAGTACCAAGTGTTACCTTAAACACTGAAAATTTGGGTTAGACTGCGTGGCTTGCTAACAAACACTATACAGCTGCTCAGGAGATGAGTCCTGACTAAGACACCCTTATTAAACACTTAAATAATTCTTGAATGTCAGGGATGGGGTCAGGCAGTGAAGGAGCAATGTGTGTCACTTTTCTCCTAGGTCAGTCAGTGTTGTTAAACATTTCAATCCCAGGGAACCAAAAAAAGCTGCAAAGAACTCTCAGGATTAGATGTGGCCTGTACAGCATATGTGCTCCTTGTTTTAGGTTGCTCAATGCACCAGATACTAAGCAGACAGATGTACTCTGGCTTTCCCCAGTTTTATTGGAAACAGCACACTCCCCACTGGATGGCAGGAAGATAATTGGCTAAAAAAGTGTCTGACTTCCATGAACATGTCACTGAAAAGCTGTCTGAGCCAGAAACACTGGCAGATTTAGGCTGGATGATAACTGAGGGCTGGCTGGTGCCTTTTTTGTTGAGGCCTGCTGGCAATTCCTGGTTGCAGGTTGTTCTGTTTATTCTTCTGTCTTCCTGCATCTCCTTCTTTTCCAGGCAAGTGTCTGTGTGCCCTGGGGTGTCCCTGCCAGAGCACTGGCACTGGTTGGCACAGGGGAAGGGTGGGTTTGTTCCCAGGGTCCTGAGGGATGCAGGGTGCTGTGGGCTCAAGGTGCTTGTGCTGGGAGAGGAGTACAGGGGATGGAGCTTCAGGTGGTCACATCAGGGCTAGAGAGGGGGAGACAGGGGGTTATGCTTAAAAGTAGGAGTGATTTAGTGAGGCAAAGCCCTCCCAACCCCCTTGGGAGCCATTGCATAATGGTCCAAAAGGCAGCTATTAATAGATCTCTGTGCCCTTCAGCTGGCACTGCTGGGAGGGAGCTTTATGCCTGGGGTTTTGGAAAGTCACTGGTAACACTGCTCAGAGCTATGGAGGCTGAAGGGATGCTGCACAGGGCACCCACCTCTGCAGGGATTTGGGAATCTGTGTGTGACCCAGCTGAGTGTGAGCTCTGTACGTGTGTGTGTGTGTGTGGGTCAGGGTTCCTCTCTATCTCCTCACTGTCAGTGGAAGAAACATGTCATAAATGTTTTCTCTTCCCTTCAGATATCACCTCCTCAAACTCCTTCAGAAGTTTGGCAAAGTAAAGCAATTTGACTTTCTCTTCCACAAGTCTGGTGCTCTGGAAGGGCAGCCCAGGGGTTACTGTTTTGTCAACTTTGAAACCAAGCAGGTAAGTTGCTTTCTGTCTAAAGTTCTGATATAAATGACTGACTTCTTTCCCATTTTTTTAATGCTAATTCAAAACTACAGCAGGAAAGATTAAATTCAGTACTTTGTCTACACAAACCCACAGATTCTAACAGCACTGCTCTGTCACTTTGTGGCTGCTCCTGGAAGTAGCAACAGTGTTTTGCTGTCTTCTCCTGAATCCTGCTTTTTGATGCTAACCAGAAAGGGCCAGTTCTCTGGTCTATTTTGCAGCTGGTGTTAAGGATGTCAGAAGAGCCCTAACACTGTGCATCTAGAAAATTATTCACAGCAAGGTGGAGCAGCAAGGCAGATAAAGTCTGGTTACTGGGAGTCTTTTGAAGGTATCCCTGGATTGGGATACAATGGGATAAACTTTCTGTGCTGTCAGTGAGCTGTACTTACAGTAGGCTAAATAACAAAGAAAAAAGAGCTGTTTCCATGTGAGTGGGTTTTGACTAAAGGCTTGGTTTGTTTATGGAGCTGTCTTCCTGTGCAGGAAGCAGAGAAGGCGATCCAGTGTCTCAATGGGAAGCTGGCCCTTTCCAAGAAGTTGGTGGTGCGGTGGGCACACGCACAAGTCAAGGTAAGCTGGCTGCTGGAAAGAAGAATTGCTTTCAGTTTGCAAAATTGAAAAGCTTAAATAGTAAAGCCTTCTTATCAAGGCAGTCTTGGCCTGGCAAAATAATTTCAGTCAGTTCTAGGAAATAACTTGGGGAGTGGATGTTTACAATCTACAGCTTCTCCTGTCTACCCAAACTGTGCTGGATTAGCTGTGAGTGAGGACAGGCCCTTTAACCTGGGGATCTTTGGGAGAGGGTTTCTGCTCAGAGCAGTGTGAACAGATTACTTCTGTAAGTGCCCGTGTTTTAACTTTTCCCAAACTTGGTGAGTAATTGGCTGGAAGTTTGAATCCTTCCCTTTGTGGTTTTTTTGCATAGGAGAGGTATGGAAATTCCCAATTACCGGTTACTGTGTTACTTTGTTCCACTTCTGAAAGCACTTATGTGGCAGCAGCTCTAATTAGTTTTGACTTTAAAGTAACTTACTCTGCATCTAAGCTAAATATCCTTTTATTCCTTGCTCTGTCACATAAACAATCAAGTTTTTAAGATTGACTTAGGCGGTTCCTTCTGGAACATCCTTATTTAATTTTTTTAAAATTCTTGTCTTGTTTCTCCTACAGTTATTTACTATCTTGTATTTGATAAAGCAATTTATTTTGAATAACTTTCTTTGTAGATAAACAGATTTTGGGGGAGGCGGTGAGGAGATGCTTGTTGCTATTTTCCTTTGGGCAGTTTTCTTTTACTTGATTATCCTCCCAGCAGCTTTCTGCTTTGCCATATCAAGTCTATTAGTGCATCTGTTTTGGATGCTTAAAAAACCTAAACCAGGTATCTTCATTAAAGGAGACCACATTGTTTTAGTTGCTGACTTCAAGGGCTCTTGTCAGCACATCCAAGCTTGTGCAAATCCAGTCTCCATTTTCTGTATCTGTGGAGCTACTGGAGTGCCACGTGCTTCCAGATGCCTGAGGAATGATCAGGCCACAGAAGAGTCTGAGCTGGAGGAGTGAGTGTCTGCCCAGCTCTCTGGGGTCTGGGGAGGAACATGCATAAATAATCACCTTGCTTCACATGGCATTTTCCAATCCCTGAGTGGAAAGACTTAGCAGCACAAAACTTTGGCTTATTGTAACAAGAGTTTGTTTTAGACAAGACCAGCACGGTGCTGAGCAGCTCTGAGGTGAGTGGCCAAGGCTCAGCAGACGCCGTCGGTTGGAGCAGCTCTGCTGAAAAACAAACCTGACTCTGTGCCAAGCGAATAAGGAGGCAGAGCACTGCACATAGTTCAGGAGGCCCGTTGCCCACAGAGATGACAGATTCACAAACTGCCTTCTACAGAAAGGAAGGGGTTCCTAACTGATTTTTTTTTCTTTTTTTTCCAATTTTTTTCTCCCAGGACTGCCCAATTCTGTGCAGTCCGGTGCTTGGGTTACCTTCTGGCTCTGCACATACAGAGCATAGCAAACAGTACAGTAGTTACCTTCCAATTTACCATCTGTGCTTCCTGCCTTATGTAGAGGGGAACAAGAAGTGACAGGATAAGGTTTAAGGATCCACAGTACAATGCACATAACTGTTCAGTATCCAGCCTGCATTCCATGTTTGTACTAACCAAATATTGTGGTTGGGATTTGTTTCAGTGTTTGGCCACCAAAATCTTTCCCAGCAAAAGCTCCACAAAACCTGAGGCAATGTTAATCCAGCTTTAAAGTCCATCTGTGGGAAGTGTTTCTTTGTTCCTAATTGCAGCTGACTCAGTCCTTGGTCTCTTGCTTGCAGAGATATGATCACAATAAAAATGAGAAGATCCTTCCAATCAGTCTGGAGCCATCTTCCAGCACGGAGCCGCCCCAGTCCAACCTGAGGTAGGAGATGGGTTGGGTGAGAGGTGACCCAGCTGTGGGACTGGCAGGGAACCAACTTCTTCCATTTCAGTAAGATTTAGAGTTGTTGGCATTGTTTGTGTTAAAAATCTAGCACGGCAAAAAAGCTGTTTTTGAAAGGGCAGTGCCTGTGAAGTCACTCACTTGATGAGGGACACTTCAGACTGGAGGTTTATTTTCTAATGTGCAAAGCCAGTGGGTAGTAGGAAGGGAATGAGGTGAGGAGTTGGGAATGTGTAGCACTCCAGTTCCTTTGGCCAGAATCTCTGCACTTCACGTGAATTGGGTTTTTACTGGACTACTTTGGTCCAGCAAAATGCTTATGAGCAAGAAGTTCCACAATAGTGGCAGAAGATTAAAACAAAGTCACAGGTAGTACTTCACATAAAACTAATTTGAATTATTTTTTGCCAGTGGTTTTTTGCCTGTAGATCTTGTCTGTGGGATGTGTTTAAATTTTCCAACCACTGCATTTACCTAAAGCACATAGCTGCTTTGCTAATTCACAGTTTGTTTGAAAGTTGTTTCTGTGGTTTTCCTCTGTGTCCTGTCAGTGGAACCCTGTGAGGAACCAGGACCAGATTAATGCACTTGCCCAGAGATAAAATTAGCTTTGAGTTCAGAAGTAACAGGCTAGGAAGTAAAGAGCAGAGGGGTTTGAGTCATGCAGGTTGTTAACTGCATCAGTGGCACAAAGGAGTTGTTCTAGTGAGGATGGATGGTGCAAGAAGCCACAGTGGGGAAGGGAACATTCCTCCCCGTCCATACCCAATGGAAGATAGTGAATAACAGAAGTCCTAGGAATTTGGGGTGTAACCTAGGATAGCTTCTCCCTTTGGGATAAACCGTGCTAATGCTGAAATAATGTTTCTTCCTGACCTAATTAGAGTCTGGGGTTTTCCCATCCCGAGCGGGCTGTAGCTGGGAGGAAGTCTGGCTTTCATTTCTCTGCTGTTCCCAGCAGCCTGCTCCGAGCTCTGCTCTGCTGCACATGCTCAGACCTCCTGAAATGACATCATTGCACATGAAGTAGGAAGCCTTGCCTTGTTCTTGTCTCACTCAGCGTCCTCAAGAAAGCACTGAATGGGTGCAGAGGCCATTCTTCTGGGGTGCTGAGGTGTCTCTTGGAGGAGCAAACCCGTGCAGAGGTTGAGATGCAGCAGTGTGGGCTCTGGGCACTGCATTCCTGCCTTGCTGTGGATGCAGCAGTGGGGGCTGCCTGCCCCTCCTTGTGCAGGGAGGATTTGCATGTCAGCAGAATCTCTGGATTTCTGTAGTTGGGTTTCATGCTAAGATCAAGCTCAATTTCCCTTCTGCCTTTTCTCTTTCCAGTGTCAGTGCAAAAATAAAGGCCATTGAAGCCAAGCTGAAAATGATGGCAGAAAATCCAGACGCAGATTATCCTGCAGCACCTGTTTATTCTTACTTCAAACCACCAGATAAGAAAAGGACTACTCCTTACTCCAGAGCTGCCTGGAAATCGAGAAGATGATGTTTATGGATGGATGATGGTAGCAAGAAACACTGCTTTGTATACCTGGAGTTCTCCAATGCTTTTGTACTTTTGTAGAGTGGGAAGGACAATGCCACCTGAGCAGGGCAAGGCCAGCACAGCCCTCTGTCACACCTGAGGGGCTGCACGTTCCTGCCTGTGCAGCTCACAGCTGAAGGCTGTTCAGATAAATAGATTCCCTTCAAAGCCTCTGATGAACACACAGGCAACCTCTCGTTAGTGTGCATTCATTAGCCAGATTAGAAACAGTAACCAGCGTTCGGAGTAAAGCACATCCAAAAATACTCCATTTAACTGATTACTTTTTAAAGTATTTTTGAACAAAATGTATTCCAATTCATGTTTTAATGGAAGGGGAAGCACTTGGTTTTGATTAACATGCTGTAGTTATAATGGAAAAACTTTTTCATCTCAATAAAACTCATTTTAAATAGATCTTGCAACACCTTTAGTAACTGTGCATGTGATGTTTTATATGCACCAAGGCCAATTGGTTTTGCATTTTGATTTGCACACTCCACAGTGTTACTTTATGACATGGTAATGATGCAGCACAGGTATTTTCAGTGTCATTTAGGCTGTAGGTGTCATTAGGCATGTAGGAATTAGTGTATTTATACACCACTGAGGTCTGTGCTGTGCCCTGAGCTTTGGCATTTGTGTTCAGTGATCCCTGATGGTGGCAGCTCCTCGTGAGCCAGGTGTGGCAGTGTGGGAGTAACTGCAGCCTCTGAGACATCTGCCCAGCCATGAACTCGGTGGTTGCCCCCTGTCCTGACCAGCTTTGGTTTCCACAGGCTGGTAAAGGTGGTCAGCTGCCTCTGGTGTGAGGTGGCACCAGTCTTTGTGGTGAACTGGGACTGCCCCAGGGGCCAAATCCACAGATCTGATGGAAGGCATTGCTGTGAACCATCTGATCTGCAGCATATTTCCCCCCTACATGTCTGCAAAATAGAAATCTGAGGAAAAAAACTTTTCTAGCAGCATTTTCTCTTTTGTGCACACAGTGCTGTGAGTGCATGTGCCAGGAGGATGTCAGAGAGCTCACGTGCTTGGGTCCAGGTGACACTGGTCTGATTTTCCCTCCCCAGTCCTGTCAGACCTCATCGGTCACTCTTGAGCTGCTGCCCCCAAGCTGGTTAATGGTGGTCTCAAACAGGAGGAGGAAAACAATTTGGAAACAGCCCCAGTTTGTGCAGGCAGGAGTTGCTCAGTGGCACAGCCCGGGGAGGTTTGTATTCCTGCAGCAGCAGCACACCTCCCTCCAGGCAGAGCTCGCTTCCTGCTGCCGAGCCGAGCACCTGGAGCGGAGCCGTGCCTGGCTGTGCCGGAGGATTGTTGAAAGCCTCAATTGTTCTAAAGTAGGTCTCGTGCTGGTAATGTTTGTTTCCTAGTTTTTGGGTACCTGAGTAGAGGGAAAAGTAGTGTTCTTGGGAGTTTGTACCCTGAATGTCAGTGGCACCCGTTTGCATTCCTCTGTGAACAGCCTGTGTTTGTTCCTGCGTGCTCTAACATTTGTAGCTTTCCGGGTCTGTATCTGCGTTGTTTAGAACAGCTCCGAATTCTGTTCCCACTAGGAAGATACCTGAAGATATGTGGTTTCAAATGGGTGTGTGGCTGTGCTGCCATCAGAAACATACTTTGATATTTATTTGTATTTAAATACAATTTGTTGAAATTCTTACAGCTCTAAATAAACATTTAAAATGCATGTTTTCCTCCAGGAAAGCCGAGGGTGGCAAGCAGGAAGTGAGTGAGGGTGGTAAATGCTTGGCATCAACCGAAGTCCACTGACAGAACCCGGGTACAATAGCATCAGTCTTTTTTTTTTTTAATTATTTCTTTGCACTGCCGTGGTCGCTAACAGAAGTGCCTTGTCTGTCGTTCAGCCAGGCTCAGACCTGGGGGAGCTTTATTGCAGGTCGCCGCTTGTGTTGGTCATTGCTGCCGCCAGCCTGGCAGGCGCTGGTGCTGCCCGCGCTTCCCGGGAGCACGGCTGGCCCAGAGCTCCTAACACTGGGGCTGGGAGGAGGGAAATGCCCAGAAATGTTTTTTTTCATGAGCATCAACCCTGGGACATTGCATAAGACCGTCGTGAAAGAGATTTGAAGGGCGCTGGGGAGCGCGGCATCGCTGCGGCCGGCGCTGGAGCCGTAAGTAGGGAGGTTGGCAGCTGGTGGTGGGAAAGAGAGCTGGGCTTGGTGCCTGGCTCCTGTGGAGAGGAATTGGGCTGGTTCTCACCTCCAGCCTACACTCGTGTCCTCGGAGGGGGTTCCTTGCTTCCCCTGTATTTCCAGCAAATCCATGGGACTAAGGTGGGTTACTGAGGGTGATGTTCATCGTGCCCACAGTGTGGTTTTTTCCTTGGTATTTGAACCAGTCTGCCTGTGGTGACAGTCTCTCACTTGGGACAGGCATGGATTCTTCACTCTGGGAGCATAGAACATTCCCAACCCCAAATTCTGGGATTCTGGCCGAGCTGCTGCTTGACACGCTGCCACCTTTTTGCTGCCTTGTACAAACTCCAGTGCTGGTGGAGGGAGCACACAGGGGTAAGAACAGGGATGGACTCGGGGCTGATACCTGTTAGCTCCAGTGCTTTGCATTCCTCAGTCACTGCCCAGGCCCTGCTCCTGGTGCAAGATGCACGTGTGAGATCTGTCTGCTCTCAGCAGGCAGTGAGAGCAGGAGACTGACCTTGCAGAGCCAAGACTTACTCCCAAGGCTGGAGAAGGGCAGAATCTGGGCTGGAATCACCCCATTCCTGAGCCTGCTCTGGCTTTGCGGGGTCTGGAGAGCTGGGTCTGTAATCGTGAGAGCAATGCAAGCATCTGCTTGGCTGCGTGGTGCTGAGCTGTGGCTGCCAAGCGCAGCATCACTCTGGGGATGCAAATAAACCCCACACGGCCCTGCCTCGACCAGTGCTGTGTGGGGGGACAGACAGCTTTAGTGGCTGCGTCCATAAAAACTCCTACGTGTTTCTTCTGGAGCAGCCAGAGCTAATTCAGACCCCACCAGTGAGAACGAAGGGTTTAAATTGTCCTCTCTCAGCATCTCGCCTCTGCACTTGTCCGTGTCCCCCCGCACTCGGCCTCTGTGGAGCTGGGGACAGGGGAGGACAAGCTGGCAGGCCTTGGGTTCCGTTTCCTGGGGGTTTCTCCGGCTTTCCTGCAACCTCGATGTTTAAACCTAATGCCTTGTATTTATTCTAAAATGGCTTTCATCTGATTTCCCTCTCGGTTAACAATTTAGCTGTCACAATCAATAACGGCGAGGATCCATCCCCGGCCGCCATCAGCTCACGTTACCGTCCTGCAATTACCCGGCGGTGGCACCGCTGCCGGGGCTTTGCTGGGGAATTATCAGGTTACTAATGAAGCCCGGGCAGCGGCGGGCGGCCAGACGCCGCGGCGGTGGGCGCGATCCCCGCTGCCGCGACCGGAGGGGGGCTGCGGGGCCGGCCCGGACCGTGCGCCCCGTCGGGGCGGGCAGCGGCGGGGGAGGACCGGGACGAGTGGGA
>VWZV01012652.1:473770-501810 GCA_013397155.1 Irena cyanogastra | reverse complement strand
GAGCAAATCTGGCAAATCAGAGTGTTAAAGTAAATCTGTTTCGCGCCCCCCCGTCCGAGAAGCCCCGACCCCCCCCCCCGCTGGAAGCTCTGCCCGCCGGTACTGGCGGGGCCAAGGGAAACAAAACGAAAATCGCGGAAGCTGCCGCAGGACGCTCCCGGTTCCTGCGGCACCCGTTCGAGGGGCTCGGGGTCTTCCAGCCCGCGCTCAGCACTTGTCTTTTGCAAAGAAAAGGGGGGATTTGGAGAGATTTTTTTATTTTATTTTGGTGAATCTTCGCGCGGCGGCAGCGACGGCAGCGGCGGCGCTCGGAGCCCTGCGGGTGCGGAGCTGCCTCGCTGCCCCGGCCCCGCGGGGATCGCTGCGGCCCCGGCCGAACCCCGGGCCGGCCCGGTGCGGTGCGCGGGGGTGGCGGGCGGGGGTCGCTCCCGCCGTCTCCCGCGGCAGAACCCGCCGGGCTGAGCCAGCGCCGCCGGTGCCAGTGTGCGGCCGGGAGCCGCTCAGCAGGGCTGGGATCCTTCCCGCTACCCCTGGCAAGCTCCCCTCGTTGTCCACTCTCTCGGCCCCCTCCTGCACCCAGCCAGCCCCGGGAGCATCCTGGCTGGCATCTTGTTGACTCCAGCCTGCGGAACCTGGTGCGTGGCACGGGCTAAACCTGATCCTCTGGATGGATTTTGAAAATTTTATTTATTATTTGAGGTAGATTAAATGTGTGGGGTTTTTCTCAAAGAAAAGCAGAAACCCCATCCTAAGGCGTGTGTCCTTGGAGCCGAGGCAGACGGCAGGGGCAGTGGGATGCTCTGCACGGGTCACACGGGTGCTCTGTTGCTGCAGAGCTGATTCCTCCGACACCGGCGCCATTGGGGACGCTGAGGATGAAGGCTGTCAGGCACAGGGCTGTCATGTCACAGCCCCACTGCCCACGGGGAGTGTGGTTAGGCCTGTTCTGTCCAAGTGTCCCTTTTCTGTCCTCATGAGAGGCTGTGTAGGTGCTGGCTCTGCCGTGACTCCGTGGCTTTGTGCATTTTTAAGCAAATGCTGCTGTTTCCTGTGTCTTGTCAAATAATTACATTTGGCATCTAAGGCTCCAGCGCTCCAAGGAGAACCAAATTAAAATTGGAGCTCATTGAGCAGAACACTGTGTTCCCGGGCCATGCAGGGGCTGCTCACAGCCAAGCTCCCACGGCTCCGGTTGCCCGGAGGCCCAGCACGATCCTGGTGTGATTCCTGCTGTGCCCTGCTGTGACCTCGGTGGGCAGTCTGCAGGCATGTGACCTGAGAGTCACTGGCCTGGCTGTGGCTCAGGTGGCCTTCATCCCAGAGGTTGATGATGCTCCTGCTCGGGCATCGCAGCGGTGCCGCAGCGTGAACTCCTCGCTGCTGCTCTGCTCTGAGACTGGGGAGATGCGAGCTGCAGCTGGCTCTGAGGGCTGCGTTAGAGGCTTCCTACAGAGTGGAGCCAGGAGGGGACAGGAGTGTTTGGAGCTGTGCGTGGCCCTGGGGGTGGGTGCCCCTTGCCCTGTCCTCACAGGCAGGGCTGGACGGGAGGGTTGAGGGAGCTGTGGCACCTGGGCACAAGCGGCGTGGGAGAGGCAGGATGCACCAGGGCATCCTCCCGCCTCTGCTCTTCCTGCGCCCCGGATGATGCGGCCGCCCCTGGGGGAGGTGGGATGAGTCTTCCTGGGATGAGTCTCTCTGGGATGAGTCTTTCCTGGTAACGTTGTTGTCAGTTTCCGTCTCCCAGAGTTAACCTTCGGGGAGAGCATCTGCTCACCTGACCACAAACCATGCATGCAGAGCATGAGCCCATGGCTCTGGCAGTGTTTGGTGATACTCCAGTTTGTGCCACAGTTCTGGGCTTGGACAAATCCTCTGGCTCTGTGTGCCTTGCTAAAGCGTGGCCCTGTCCCCATTCCCATCCCTGTCCCTGCCAGGCAGGTGTCAGGAGCCCTGTGGAGCCCCTCTCCTGGCGCTCTACTGCCCCATGAGAGCGGACGGGGCTCTTTGTGCTCTCGCTGCCCTGCGAGCTCAGTGACTCAAATCCTGTGTTGTGTTTGAGCTGTTGTTTGCAGTGGTGACGGTCGGGGCGGATTTCGTGCAGGCATTTCTCTCCTGTCCCTGTGTCCCTGACAGTGGCGGTCCCGCGGTGGCGGTCCCTGCAGTGACAGTCTCTGAGGGATGACAGCGGGTGCTGGTGCCTGGCCCCAGCCCTGTCTGAGCGCTGCAGCGGTGCCGCAGGCGCAGCGTCAGTGCTCGCTGCTGCCGCAGGCTGTGCGGCCCGTACCCGCGTGGCTGCTGAGCCCCAGCCCCTCTCGGGGTTCTGCTCGTGCCGTGGCCCCGCAGGGACAGCGGCAGCAGCCTCTGCCTGTGCTGCTGCCACGGCCACACGAGCCCCTGCGCCTTTCAACAAACCCTGTCCGGCTCTCCGGGCACCGCTGCCACCCTGGGGGTCCTGCCTGCTCCTCAGGAGATGCCTGAGTGTTCTCGATGCCAGACCCCAGCTGATGTGTGATGGGGATGTGTGACCTTTTCTGTGTGGCGCCTGGTGCCTCAGTTTCCCCCACGCCCGTGCTGTACTCCCCCCGCCCGGGCTGGGATTCGAGCGGGGAGCGGCGATCACCACGTGCCATTAGCTCCGTACGCCTGCCCCTCGCTTGATACTGCTCAGCAAGTACGACTGTTTACATAGCACATTGTTCAAAGTAATTCAATTTACAGGAATGATCTTTATTTCTAAATAAAAAATTAATACAGTTCTTTTGTTTGTGCGTTTATATAAACGAGCTGGCACAAAGTCAGTTTACAATGTTCCCATCTGAAGTAAATTAGTGAAGTCTCTTAGCTAAGTCTCTGTATAATTTCAGCACAGAAATGTCCTCTTTTTTTTCTTCTTTTTTGGTCAGCTATGGTCAGGCTGAGAAATTTAGACCCTTCTTTTCCTCCCAAATAGTTTTGCTATTAGTAATCCCAGCACAGGACAGTATTTCCACATCTAGCTGGGCCCACGGTGGGCAGCAGTTCCTCGGTGTGAGGTCAGGCACGGGCAGCACACTGGCCCTGGTGGCCTGGGCCGGGCTCTGTCTCTGCCTGTCTGCAGAGCTTGGGGCTGCTCTGGCCACTGAGCTGAGGGGTTTGTGGTGCAGGGTCTCTCCTGTCTCTTGCTGTGGTCATTTCTTCTCTGTGTTTTGTGCCTGCATTGAGAGATGCTGGAGCTGCTCAGGCAGGGCTGCCGGTGGCTCCGCTTCCCACTGTGGTGAGGGGCTGGCAGGAGCCCTCGGAGCTTGAGGTGGCAGTGGCAGTGCTGGGGCTGAGTGGGGAAGTGCATTGACTGTATTGGAGCCAGTAGCAGTTCTGGGGTGGCAGAGGAGCTGCTCCCTTCTCTCCTGATGCTCTCACTGCTGTTCATTGCATTTATTATTTTAAGCAGCAGTAATGCTGAAATGCAGATATCAAACCAAGGCCATGCCTGGCACCTCATGTCAGACACTGACCTGGGGGTTCAGGGACGTAGGAGCCACATCTGCTGCTCCTTGTGAATCACCTGCCCTTGACCATCAGCATCCTGACAGGAATGGGGGTTTTCACACAATCCCCTGGCGAGGGGATGCTGGCTGTCTTGTTGCCTCTTCACTGTGCTGAGCTACCTTGAGCTTGAGCACAGCTCACTGCAGCACAGTCATCATCCTCTCACAGCGAGGAGACCTCCTCCACAGGGGAAAAAGCAGATGTGTGCGCCTTACGTGTGAGGAGAACACACATGGTTTGATTTATGGCAGCGGGAGAGAACCAGCTCTGACACAGTTTCCATCCGAGTGTCACACTGGCTGTTATCAAAATAAAAAACCCACGGGCTTGGAAGCTGATTCATGGTGCTGCGTCACCTCAACTGCGTCTGGCGCCACAGGGCTGCAGTGAGTTACACCCCACTGCTGCCCACCCTGCTGCCACTGCCACGGCACGGGCACCGCTGGGGCGGCTCCACTGCAGCTCTCCATGCACGGGTGTTGTGGGAGCTGGGGTGGTCGGGGGGAGCAACGGGGTCGGCAGCAGCACCTGCACCCCAGCATGGTGCTGCCTGTATTCCCCTGCCTGCCCTCCCCTGCCTGCCCTCCCCTGCCCTCACTGCCTCTTCTCCTCCGCAGCCGGTTCGGTACCAAGTGTGCCCGCTGTGGCAGGCAGATCTACGCCAGCGACTGGGTGCGGCGGGCGCGGGGCAACGCCTACCACCTGGCCTGCTTCGCCTGCTTCTCCTGCAAGCGGCAGCTCTCCACCGGCGAGGAGTTCGGCCTGGTGGAGGAGAAGGTGCTGTGCCGGATCCACTACGACACCATGATAGAGAACCTCAAGCGAGCAGCGGAGAACGGTACGGAGCGCCGGCGGTCACGGCCTCGCCCCGGGGACTGTGCGGGGTGCCACTGTCCCCCACGCTGACCCTTAGCACAGGCCGTGGGGGTCGGTTCTATCGCTCCAAAAAGGGGTGATGGGTGGTCCTGGGGGGGCTTGAGCACAAGGCCCTGGGCTGGCAGAGGGCACAGGGGTGGCCAATGTGCTGGCAGCACCTGCGGCTCGTGGCAGACCTGTGTGCCGTGGGCGATGCCAGGGACAAGTGCCTGGTCCTGCACAGCCTGGAGCGCAGAGCGTGAGGAAGCTGTGGGGATTTTGAGGCCGTGAGTCATAAATGTAGAAGGTGGGATTGGATACTCGACAAAACCTTCCCATCGTTTTCCACCCGCCCTGCCCATGTGGGGTCGTGCCACTCCCAGCTGGACAGTGCTGTGCCACGGCCAGCCAGCCTCCGCTGTCCCAATCGAGCCAGTGACACCGAGGTCACACAGCACTGCAGCACCAGTCCCTTCCCCATCCTCCTGCATGGCCCAGAGAGCCCAGAGAGATGCTCAGAGGAACAAATTTGTGGGGTTAGTCCAGGGTGATGCTCAGGGAAGCCAGGCAGTGCCAGGGTGGGAAATACTTCAGCACATGGTGGGCACAGGGAGTGACATGCCATGTCCCAGCCCATGCAGCATGTGGAAACCATTAACAACCTGACAGGAAAATAATATGGTTCTGTTTACTGTGTTTGAGAAAGAAGATGAACACAGAGTGCCCAGTTGGGCTGGGAGGGTCCTGGCTCGGGACGTGGCTCGTGTTGGCCCCCATGGCCAGCTGCTGCAGGGGCGTGAGGGAGGTGATGGGGGACAAGGATGGAGGGGGAGAAGCCATGTGTCCTGGGGGAGCAGAATGTGTGAGGACAGCAGGGTCTGCAGTGGGGAGTCCTGTAGAGCTGTTGCCCCGGCTGAGGGCTGGGATGCTGGGTTTGGTGCTGCTGCTGCTGCTGCTCAGAACAACCTGCTGGTGTGGGCTGAGCACTAGTGCTGGGCAGTGCTGGGGCACCTGGTGAGTGTCAGGTGTCATTACCTGTGTCCAAGGGGTTTTGAGAAGGGGGCGGGATCACTTTGAAGAGCTGTAGCTGCAGTGGAGTTGGAGGGCCACACTCCCCCCTCCAGTAATTACCCAGCAATTTCTTCTGCACATGAGGTTTTACATATAAGAAAAATAAACAGATGTTGCTGAAGTCAGAGTCCCATTCATCATCCGAAAAGAACAAGTCAAACTATATGAGAAAGTCCTTCAACTCAAGCCAAGACAATCACAGCCTGGTCCAGCTTGTGGAGCGATCGCCGGGCTGTGCAGGCGCATCCTGGGAGCGGGGCGAGCGCCAGCCCTGCTCGGCTGCCCTCCCCCACCATCCTCCCTCGCCCCTCCCTCGGCGGTGCTTCACCTCCGCTGCCAGGGGCTGCCAGGGGTGGCACGGGCTGCAGCAGGGCCCCGCTGAGGAGCGAGGCTCTGCTCGCCCTCTCTGGAGGCTGCACAGCAGCGTGAGCACGGCGGGGCTCGCCCCAGCACTGTGCTGGGCAAGGGGAGGGCAGTGTCCCCCGGAGTGTCCCCCTCAGTGTGGCTGCTGTTCGGAGCATGGCCACCCCGAGGCTGTGGGGACAGTGCTGCTCCTGCTGCTGCTCTGGGACCCAGGAGGAAGAGGAGGTCGGGATGCTGGGACAATTTGGGGCTGGGGAAAGGAGCAAAGAGCCCATAGAAATGCTCTGAGCAAACGAAAGGACTGATGGAGGCAGCGGCCACGAGGGAAAACGGGGTCACAGGGAGCAGCAAGGGGCAGGAGTGATGGATGTTTGTGAGCCTGGCAGAGACAGGGTCCCTTCCGAGCCACTCCCCGGAGAATGTGGCCAAGTGGTGACCAGGAGTCAGGGCCAGAGGGACGTCAGTGCTTGCCCTCACACACCACCTTGACCCTCTTCCTGCTGCTGTCTCCCCTTATCCCCGGTGGCTTCCACCACTTGCTGCATATTTCTCAATTCCGCAGTCAATCCTGCGGAACGGTTGTTTCTCCTCCCCTGAGCGTGCAGGGGCTCAGCAGCCCAGGGCAGCTCCTGAGTGGCAGCGCTGGCTCCACTATCTCTGCTCCCGCTGCAGCAAGAGGGGCTTCGGCTGTCCCAGGCTGCGATGCCAGGGCAGTTGTCCCTCCATCGAGGGGATGCCCTGGGTGTCCCGCGCTGCGATGCCACCAGGTGTGGCGTCCTCCAGCCGAGCAGCTGCTGCACGTGGTGGGCAGGTGGGCTTCTGCCCTGTGGCTCAGAGCACTTCTGTCCTGCAGGCAACGGGATCACGCTGGAGGGGGCCGTGCCCTCGGAGCAGGACAGCCAGCCGAAGCCGGCCAAGAGAGCCCGCACCTCCTTCACCGCCGAGCAGCTGCAGGTAGGGCAGGGGGCCGGGGGGGCTGCAGGGGCCGGGACTCCCCAGCCTCATCCCGAGCCCCTCTCTCCTCTCCTCTCCCCGCAGGTGATGCAGGCACAGTTCGCTCAGGACAACAACCCCGACGCACAAACGCTTCAGAAGCTGGCGGACATGACGGGGCTGAGCCGGAGAGTCATTCAGGTGAGGGCAGGGACGGGCAGGGGGTGGCACCATGGGCCAGGCAGGGCAGGGAGGGGGCGCCTGAAGGCTGGCACCAGGCAGGGCTCGCAGTCCCAGCCCCGTGGCTCCGCACCCCGCACCTGCAGCATCCGGCAGCTCCGCGCTGCCTCCCTGCGTGCCGGCTCCTCCGCTCCCGCCGCGTGCCAGCGCCGTTCTTTCTCTGTCCGCTCGGGGGTTTTCTATTTGTTTTTCCCTCTTATGATGCAATGAATCAAAGCCCCAAGAGCCCCAGCCATCCGCAATAAATCTCTGAGTGGGAAAGCTGCCGTTAGCACCAGGTCCTGGGGCGCTGTGCTCTGTCCCGGCAGCCGTCCCTGTCCCGGGCAGGCAGAGTCCACCAGCGTCGGGAAGAATTAACGTTGAGAAGCTTAAAGAAAAAGGGGTTTTGCAGCCCCAGGGGACACAGTGGCAGGGAAGTCCCCACGCCCGACCCGGAGGGGAGGGCGAGTGGTGCCGTAGGGACTGAGAAATGTCCCCTCTGCAACTCCCAGCTCACAGCCAGCCCGGCTCTGCCTCTTGGTGACGTTTGTACTCATCGCTTTAACGTTCTGCTCACATACTTTCTGCATACAATAAAAACACGAGTGATTAAAATAAATTTGGAGCTTTCATCCAAGATTGTTTTGGATGACACGTTTAAATTTTGTGTGTGAAAATCTGGCTTGAGCCTCTGTTATTGAGATTCTTCATTTAGCTAAAGATCGAGCAGGCTGCACACCGGGTGATTTTTTATGTGGATATTTTTTAAAGGCCCTTTGAACGGGAAACAATTTGTCAAATGCTTAGACTGTTTCCTTCTCTGTGGTCCAGTGTGCTCTGCCTTGGAGAGCTGATCTTCACTCAGTCTTGGAGAAGGTTTTTACTCACAGCTATCTTTCAAAAATTAAAGCGTAAGAAACAGATCACCTCTTTAGCATAAAACCCCCTTCCATACAGGTTTTAACTCTAGGATGGAATTCCCAAACTACTCCTTTAATTAGAAGCAGTGAGGTTTGATCAGAGATCTCATACCTGCTGCTCACATACGTGGCTGTATCCCACCACAGTACCCTCCTTTCTCAGCTTTCACGTTCTGCTGATGGGGTTTTTGGATATGATAAACCACAAGTGATTAAAACAATATTGTTTTCATCATTCTTAAAGTCACAACTTATCCTAGTTTAAGCTTCTACTCATTTCTGTCTCCTCGTTTCTCTCTTTGCCAATGCTCAAGTGTCCCAACTGATCTCAGCTGTGCTCCCAACTGATCTCAGCTGGGTGAGATTGGACTGCAGATTAAAATTTAAATAAGACCTTGAAAGGAGCTCCCATCATTTGCAGGGAAGCTGTGCAAGGACAAAGCTTTGCATATGCAGCTTCGCTCTTGCTCTGGTGAGTGTGAAACAAATCTGTGGAAGCTGGTGAGGTGCAGATTTCTCTATTTCACTCCTTTTGTAAAAACTTGGAAGAAACACCCATCCAAGGGCCCTGGTGAAGGACCACATTTTAACCCAACTGTCCTCAGCTGTCACAGCGTTCGCTGCTTTCGTTTCAGGTTTGGTTTCAAAACTGCAGAGCCCGCCATAAAAAACACACCCCGCAGCACACGGTGCCGCCCTCGGGCGCGCCCCCGTCCCGCATCCCCTCCTCGCTGTCCGATGACATCCACTACTCGCCCTTCAGCAGCCCGGAGCGGGCCCGGATGGTGACGCTGCACGGATACATCGAAAGTAAGAGACGGCAGGGCTGGGGCAGGGCTGGGGCAGCTCCCGAGAGGCGGGGGCAGAACCCTCCCGGTGCCGCGGGTGCGGGGATGGGGCCCGTGCTGCTGCTCCTCCTCGTGTCCGATAAACCTTGCCCTTGAGATTAACTCGTCCCCAGGAAAGTCAGCGCCTGGGTTTGACCTGACTGGTCCTCGGGCCTCTTGTGCTCTCTGTGTCACGGAGGAGAGGTGCGAGTGTGCCCCGTGGGGCTCGGTGGTCAGTGGTCTCCTCCTGCTCAGGACAGCAGAGTTGCCTTCTCTGTTCCCAGTGCCAGTGAATGATTTGTGAGTGACGGGCACCTTTGCTCATGCCTGGACAGCGGTTTTGGCTCTGTGGCTCCTGTGAGGCTTCTCCCCTCCCTCGCCGTGAGGGCTCTGGCTGTGCCCCTGCCCGAGCCGCGGGCACCGCCCGCTCCCCGCGGGTCCCGGTGCGAGCCCGGCCGTGCCGGATGGAGGGCGGGTGTTGTTTGTAGTAACAGAGGCTGAAGCCTCTTCTCATCCACAGGTCAGGTACAGTGTGGACAAGTGCACTGTAGACTTCCCTACACTGCTCCACCAGTGCACCTCAAAGCAGACATGGAAGGACCACTATCTAATAGGGGTGAGAAGGTAAATGCAGTCCCTGTTCCAGGCTCTGGGGCCCACCCTCGGCTGTAGCAAAGATCTGTGTGTAACCTCATTGCCCTGCTGTCTCCTGTCAGCATCTCTGCTTCCCCATGACCTCTGTGGCTGCCACCCACCTGTGTGTCTCCGCTTAGTTTGGGGGCCCTGAGGCTGATGTACCCGCTGTTGGCCCAAATGGCCTCACTGTGTTTTTCACTGGACAGCCCTCGCTGTTGTGACATGCTGGGACTCTGTGCCTGCATCCACTGAAGGCTCCCACACCCTCCTGCCTGAATCCTGCCTGGTTTCCCCTTCCCGGTGCCCTGAGCTCTGTCCTGCTCCGTTCCTCAGGTGCCTGCACGTGTGGGCAGCGTGAACAGCACCTGGCTGTGAGCAACGGAGCAGGGGCGCCTCTGGCATGTGATAACTTCCCAGTTTTCCATGAGTTAACAAAAAAGATTCATTTCTTGTGGATTGCAGTATTGCATAAAAATAATAACAACTGGCTGTTACAATATCTGAAGTAGGAATGTTATTTCACAATGCCTGGCCAGGAGACAATATTGCATGTTGATATTTTTCTCTTCAGCTCTTACAGTATCTGTTCTAACACGGCTTATTGGGGGCAAGACTTCTCAAACATGAGCCTAGTTTCAGTCACTTCCTTCTGAGGGAACACTGAGCCTTTGGCAACTCTGAGTGGTTTTATTTTTGTCTTTACTGTTAGAAGTTCTCAGCACCTCTCTTTTCAGATCTCTCTCTTCTCAGTGCAGCAGCTTATTGAGCTCTGTTTCAATGAGCAGAAGCAGGGGCACAGCAAAGATACTTTTTCAGTCTAAATTCTACCATTTTGTCATGTCTGCCCAGCAAGCTGCAGAGTTTCCAGAAAATATTGTACAGTCCTGGTGCTGTTGTTAGAGAGGCTTCACTGCAGCAAGCAGCTCCTGATTTAAATGTAATTACTGGCTCACAGCTGTTGTAGAACAGGGTTCTCAGGACATGGAGCTGCCCCCCAACCAGCTCCTTTTCTAAACAATCACTTGTGTGTTGAATTCCTGAAAACTGAAGTAGCTTTTTTTCCCCTACATCCAAAAATTTTTAAAAGCAGAGAGAGCTGAGGTCCTGGGAAACCACATTTCAACGCTGAGAGTGTGTTTCCCTCTGTGTGTGGGCACCTCTCACCCTCCTCTCGAGGTGCCCAGGGCAGTGGCTGGTGAGAAGGGAGCTGTGACCAGCTCAGCAGGACCTGCAGAGGGGCGAGGTGCAGTGTTCAAGGGCAGCCTGTGCTGCTCAGTGAGTGAGGTGGGCAGCAGGACCGCTGGCCATGGTCTGTCTTTTTTGGAAGCTGCTGTATCGCAGAACAGATGAACGAGCTGCCTTTTTTGGGGGGCTGCCCGGTTTTGTTTGGTTTCACAGCGGAAGGTGAGGTGCATCCCTCCTGTCACCTCCCACCTGGGCTCCTTCCCCGGGCAGGACTGGCAGCTCCTGGGCAGAGAGGGTTTTCCCGGCGGCAGAGCTCCGCCACTCCCTGCCAGCACATCGCCGTGCCGAGGGCTATGTCTCTGTGTCTCTGGCAGCCGCTGACGCTCCCATTTCTCCCCAGGTCATCCTCTTCCAGTACTGACTGCGCGGACCCTTCCTCACCCGCCCGTGGCCCTGCCAGCACCGCTGCCGCTCAGCCGCTGACACCGCGCCCAGCCCTCGGCAGCTGCACCAGCCCCGGGAGAAGCTCGGACCCAGCACTCTCAGTTCTTTCCATTGACCAGCACCTCACGTCCGCTCTGATTTCTCCAGCGACACTCTGTCTATGTGTGTGTTGAGTGCAGAGTTACATTTTACACTTGTTTCTTGTGGACTTGTAGAATGACCGTGAGTCTCTCCGAGGCAGCGCCAGACACAGTCAGAACTGGTGACTCCGCTGTGCTTGCAAGTCTTGCTCCCAAACCCATGGGAATGTGAACGACCCAGAACACGCCGAGTCTCAGGGGGGTCGATGATCGCCTCTGAACACAAAGGAAGGAGGAATTTACGTGGTTTGGCCTGATTCTCTTTTTGCACCAGTGAAGCAGTTCCTGGACATCCCTCCTTCTTTCCGCTCGCACGTGTGAAATCTGAAATTGGCTTTTTGGCTTAGCAACTCGATATATAGACAGACCTTCCTGAGCCAAACTCGCAGGTAGCTGAGACTCCACTGAGTGGAAAACATGATGCCAGCTGGAAATAGGCAGTTTTTCTTCCTCCTCAAAGTGCTTTAGAATCACATGTCCTTTGATCACTCAAAGGTAAGTAAATCTTAGTGTTTTTCCCCCCCGTTTTATAGGAGGGGAAGCAGAGATGTCCTAAACTGAGAGGAACCATGAGGGTTGGTGGCAGAGCCAGGTTTAGCACCCTGAAGGTTTTGATTGCTGACTTCTTAGAACACTGAATATCTCTCTCCTCTCACAGCCATCTGCCAAAACTTCTTTTTTTTTTAAAGTTTTTTACTCTCATTCTTTATTAACAAGCTACTTTATTCCTTGGAGTCATATTGGATCACAAATGAGTGATTTCAGAATGTACCTACAGAAAACTCTCACACAATCCATACTCTGGGACTGGGAAACACTCAATGGAAGGTGGCCATGAAGGTGTAGAAATGTTCTGCCCTGCTGTGGACTGAAGTTCAGTCAGTGGAAAGAGTTGGGTAGAAACTGGAGACCAGTTAAAAAAGGTGAAGCCACAGTAAGGCCAGCAGGAACCATTGCTAGCCAAGAGGACAGCAAGGGGATGGCATCTTCCTTTGCCTGGCACCATGGCTCTGGTCCCCTCTGCTCTTCCTGCTGGGGCAGCTGCTGGTCCTGCCAGGCTCTGGGATGAAGGTGCAGTCCAGGAGAATGGCTGGGCTCACAGCAACAGCACAGGAAGTGCTCAGCAGTCTGGCCCCAAGTCAGGAAAAGGACTCCAAAATGATCCTTCATTGATGGTAATAATGAAAAGTAAACAAGTGACCTCTGCCAGCCCTTCTCAGTTTGCACCGAGCCAAGAGCAGGTCTGTAACAAAACCTCTCTCCACGCAAGCACTTGGGTCTGTCCTGCTGTGAAGTGTCTGTGAGGCCACTCTTCCAAGAATGTGAAAGCCTACCCTGAGCCACAGTAGTGAGGGATGTGACTGAACTGTGCCCGAGGAGCAGGAGATGGGAATCCATCTGTTACATAACTGGTAACTGTGGATACACGTGTTTTCCTCTGCGGGAGATCCTGGATCAATCCGTGGCGTGGGTCAGGTGGGCAACCATCCCACTGCTCTGGCCAGCCCCTATTGCACACCTGGGGAGCCTCCTCCTGCCCGTGTCCCTGAACTCCGTGTGACACCAGCAGCCAGGCACGTGGCTCCAGCTGAAGCACGAGGAACGCTCTGGGAGTGCCGTGGGACATGGGGATATCTGCTGAGGTGGCCGAGATCTCTTGGCTTGAGAAGTGACTCAGTACGGCACACATTGGTGTTGGCTGGAACAAATCCACACAGGCACACTCTTCTGTGTGCGTGTCCGTGTGTTAAGAGTGATGGTACTACCTCGGACAGCTGGGCCAGTATCTGTCAAATTGCAGCCAGCAGCTCGAGTCCCAATTCAAAATCACGTTTGAAAGGAGAGAGGGGAATTAAGTCCACAAAATATTATTGTCACCTCCCGATGAGTGAGTGACCATTTCCAGAGTGTGACCAGTGACACAGCACTGCCACACGCCTGACCTGACTGGAACCCCCTCTGCAGAGGTGTCCCCTTGGGGAGGGGACAGTCACCCGTTGCTCCAGGTGCTCCAGGTGCAGTCCTCTCTGTCCTTTTCTGTAGCAGTGAGGGAAGGATGAGTGCTCTCCTGGCTGGCTGTTGGTGAGTGTTTGTCAGCACAGGCTGAGGTGGTTGCTGTGTCCATGTGCCAGCCTTGAGATGCTCGTGGGGGCCGGGGGGTCACTGAGGCCTGACTCTGTTCTTCATTTGTGCTTGCACATCCTAATGACCATTTAGTTGTGGAATTAGTGCCATAAAGGAATGGGTAGTTACTCCATTTGACACTGAAGGAGAGACTTCAGGCTGTAACTTGCCCTGGTATCCCACAGCCTCTGAGATTGCCACGACTGTTCTGTTGAGGGAGAAAAGGGTTTGATGTGTTTCTCCCTTGGCAATGCAATGAAAGGGAAACTATGAAACGTGTATCTGCTAAATACCAAGTCGATCAGAAAAAGCCCACTTGTGAAATGTCCTGGATAGCCAAGGGTGTGGAACTGATCCCAGGGCAGGGCTGGAGGGCAGGGCCGAGGGAATGCAGGTGTTTCTTTCCAGGGATGTGGGCTCACCACAGACTGTGCTTGGGGCACTTCTCCCCATAAGTAGCCAGGAGCAGCTTTGCTAATTCAGAAATCAGGCTCTGTTTATATTAAGCCCAAATTGTTTGCAAAAACTGGAAGCAATTCAGCTTGTGCAGTTTTAGAGCTAATTATGTGTATGGAAAATACTCAACTGTACCAAGAATGTAAGAAATCTTCTAATTTATTCAATACATTGTTTCACAACATATTTCACACTGACTGTTGCCACTGAACCAAACCTTATCTCAGGTCATTTGCATTCATCTCCTGTCTGTGGATTAAAAAAAAAATTAAAGTCATTCTCATTTTCTTAGTTTATTCAGTAATTGCCAGATGGGTTCTGGTGCAGCAATGCAGCCTCCACACACTAAACTTTTCCAGTTGCTATTTACAAACCCTTTTGCAGACAGAATCCTCTGAAGACAGCCAGTGAAAGGCTCTTCACTCCAGTTTAATAAGGTGACTAACAGAGCTCAGCTCTGGAAGTGGGATGGGTTCAGATTTTATCACCAGAGATTTTTTTCTGGCTCATGCTGGTTAACCCAATGCCCGAGCTAAAGGTGCTTACAGAACTCACTCGTTGGGACAGGGAGTGGGAACCAATCCTGCACTACTATCCGTGATTTATCTGTAGGATGCCAACTAAACACCAGTTTTATTTCATCTGCCAATCATTTTGTTGTAGCATGTTGCAATTCTGCATGTCTTGGCTACAATGGTTAAAAAAATTTTTCTCTGAATGAGTGGACAGTCAAGACTAATATTTATTTTAAAAAAGTAAAACAAAATTGTAAGCACTTTTTGTAAAACCAATGTCTGTTTTGTTACATACTTTTAATGTTGTGCTTTGTAAATGTCTTATTTGTGTAATAAATAAAGTTAATGCAAGTAGAAGTGCTGGCACTTACATCCAGAAAATGATGTAATTCCATTTTATTTTATTTTTAAATACTTTCTGGCTTACTAATCAAGCAGCAACCCACCCAGTTTTCCTCTTTTATTATTTTGTTAAACTCTGGCTTCAGGAGAGTTCAACAAACGTTCGTAGTAAATGGATATAATTTCCTAGTTAGCAAACCTGTCATTAAAGAATACCTCTGGTGTACATTATTACAATGATCAATCAATATCAAAGTACTGAGCAAAAAGAGAGGAAAGGAATTCACCAGGACAGCTAACTAAAATCTGGGAAAATAATGTTGATTAAGATGGATTTGAATGACTTCAACACTGAATCTGAGGCACTCTTTTTAACAAATTGTTTTCAGGCTTAATAATGTTTATACATACTACACTGCACACCTCTCAGGAACATTATTGTGAGTACAGTCGGCTTTTTTGCCGTGGCTTTTGCTCAGCATGACTGATTAAATGATTATTTCCATTTTTCTTTGAGCTGACAAAGATGACAGAAAGATTATATTCCTGTCGAGGGAAAGGGTGAGACAAATCCACGAGGACAAATTGCATTTATTGTGAATCAGATTACCTGCTTTGCTGGAATATTGTCTAGGAAAAACTGTTTTATGGTTTGGGTTTGTGCTCAATTGTTATATCCCAGGCTTTCCGGCAGGTCCGAAGGATCCATTCATGCTCATCATCGTCTGAAAGGCAGCGAAGGAGAACGGTAAATATCCCCGTGCCAGAGCTGCTCTTTGCATCCCTGGCTCCAGCTCAAACAAGCCATTTGAAAAATAAATCCATTTTTTAGCCACTGGCATATCTTAGGACACTGTTTTTTGTTTGTTTAAAAGATGGTGTGCTGTTGTGTGGGAATTTGTCAAGGCAGGAGGTACTGGCTCTGAGGCAAGGACTGATAATTCATCTGTTTGGTAAGCTTAGCTTGGGTGAACCACGAGGTTTACACGTATAGATTTTACATTTTGCCTTTTGGGGCAAAATATGCAGGAGAAATGTTGAAACTGTCAGAAATTAAGACAGGCATTTTTAAAATACTCTGGCTGTGTTGCTTTGTTGGTTTATAAAAAGTGAAAGTAAAGAAAAATTGACAGTAAAATCTCAGGTTCTGGTCTGGCAGCTTTTCTTTCCATGGTGTTTCTGAGATGTATGTCGTGGCAGGTATTGAGAAGCTGATGTAGTGGCTGAGAGATATTTTAGACCAACTCCTGTGTCCCTTGTTAGTATTCATGTCTGTGGTATTTATTCTGAGAGCATAATGACAGTGTGGAAAGAAAATAAAAGCAAAGACAATGTATGAAAAAACAACTGACCAGCAAAGTTTGAATAGTAATTTTCTGCATGATTTACAAAAAATAGCTTGGTGAATGTTAAGTTGTGGCTTCTTAATTTCAGGGATTTAAATAGTCTTGTCTCCAAAAACTGTTCTGCAGCCTTTTCTTTTGTGTTTGTGTAGGAGAAAAGAGATCTGTGGAGTAAACCAGGAATAACAAACTTCAAAAAGCCTTGGGGAAAAAAAAAATCAAAGTATTACTTACAACAATACCTGTATTTATTTTTATACAAATGAAATATATTTGAGCTGCTTCTTGTGTTTACCACTGTCGTAACAAATTCATACTAGCTGCTTGTGATGTGTGTAAAAACCTAAATTTTGAGGGTTTGTGGCAGTCCTAGAACAGATGATTGGGAGGAGGAGGGAGCTGAGGGGGTGTAACCCTGCTGAGCACCCTGCCTAGGCAGGCCAAATAAAATGGAGAAAGAAGCATGTTGCTTCTTTAGGAGTCAAATTTTCATGGAAATCTTTTGATTGTAGAGTTGGACCTTTACCTTAAAGTGACAGAGGAGCATTTGAAATGCAAAGGACAGGAAGGTGCTGGGAGGGAAGTGTTAAGCTAAGAAGTTTCCAGAGGAGTATGTGACAAATTCTGGTGCAAGCTTGGGGGTTAATCCTATTGACTGTGGTGGCTTGTGAATCAAGCTTTGTCTTTCCTTTTTTCCCTTTTTTTTTTCATGCTGCCCTCCCTTGTCTCTCACTGCTGGCCCAGCCAGCTGGGTGCACACCCCTGAGGTGCTGCTCACACCCAGCTGTGCTGGCATCCTGGTGGAAGAGGAAAGGTGCCAAGGTGCTTGCTTTAATGACTGCAAAATAGTCATAATTTGGATAAAATTGCTAAGTTCAGCTCTTCCTGTGTTTCACTGATTTTTTTTTTTTAAATTCCTTAGAGATCCACAGATCCATAACAAAATACCCTGGTAATGGCACATTTCTAATTTGGGTGTAAAGTAGGAGAAAATAGATGCTGAAAAAATATGCTAAAAGGGAAATTAAAAACATGAGCACAGAATCTTGCTTAAAGACCACGCAATCCTCACAGGCAGATTCCACCGAGGGCTGCAACAGGAATGCAAATGTGGTCCTTAAGCTTTCTTAAAAACACCATCCAAGCCATAATCAATGTGCTGGCTTTTGTTCTATGCACTAGGTGCTGCAGACGTGGTCACGTGAGCCTCGCCTGTGACAGATATTGTCCAGTCTGTGTGCCTCTGTGGTTTTAGCTGAAATTGCCTTAACTGAAAAAAAAATAGTTTAACTGAGCTTGTAATAATTGTGTGAAAAGGAAACTTTTGTCTGTTTCTGTCATGGTGAAGGAATAAGAAAACTTAGAGGTGCTGTGCATCACCGTGTGTGGCTGGTAGCTGGGCACACCTGGCCCACCTGAGTGCTAGAAATAACCAGCCTGAGTCTGTCTGAGCCCTTGACAGTGCTCACTCAGCTGAGCATCGAGGGCATAAGCACAAAGAAAGGCAGATGCTAACTTGGCTTCACAGGTTTCCAACATACCCTTGGTTTGCCCAGATTGTCTCGTTCTGCACGCTGGGATTTCTCGGTCTCCTAGGAAAGCACCCAGGACAAGTCTCTCCAAGGATCTCAGCCCTGCCAGACTGATTCCAAAATGTCTTGGTTTGTGCAGTGATCTGAGCCCATGCAAATTAAATATGTGTTCATAAGCCCTGCTTAACCTGCATGTAGTTTAACCAGATGTAAAAACTGAACCAGCAATGAGAATTTCAACTTTGTGCACGAAAAGGAAAAATAGATGTAATGACTCAACATGAAGTAAATCTCTAGAACTGCCATCCAGCCCAGCGTGATGTACAACTGGTCCTTGGTCTAGGTAAGGGGAAATGAAAGAACTGGCCCAGGATAGGAAGAAGAACCACAGCCCAGGGATGAGAATGGCTCCAGGGCTGGCTATGGGAGAGGAGGCAGGGAAATATTAGAACGTAAAGAGTTAAGCTATGGTAAAACATACTTTTGCTACACTAAAGAAGACTGGTTGATAATTACTGTAGTTTTAGGGCTATTTGAATCAGTGCAGCTGCAACCTCTTCAGTAGTAACCCCTGAAACAAGACAAACTGGGTTTATTGTACTGAACAAGTCTTAAAGCTCCTCCCTGATTGTTAGTAATTGGCAGCAATGGACTTAACAGCCTCTTGACTACCCTTTTTACACTCTACCTGACTGTGCAGCTAACAATTTAAATCACAGATGCCGATCCTTCTTTGTGGCAGCTGCTTGTTAACTACACGTTCCTCTTTTTCTGCCACTGGCTGCTTCCATAACCCTGCAACACCAGGGTTAGATTGGAGAATCACATTTCATCAATATTTAAAATGGAATTAAACCTTGAAGTTTGATTAATGCTACCAGATAGTGAGTTGTAATTACTATTTTGCAAATTGCAATTGTTTGAATATGTTAATATGATTGTCTAAGCACATCTTCACCTTCAGAAGTAATTTTCCTTTTAAAAAAGATTTGAAAAAAATACAAACTCTTTAATCAGTGCTAAATTATCACCCTGTGCACAATTAGGTAGAATGGAGTTCTTCGTGTGGTGTGCCGAATTTTGTGTCAGCATATTTATCTTTAAAAGTTTATCAATTTTTTTAGATTTTCCTCAGTGATGGAACAGACTTTGCTGAAAGAGGACTAACCATGCTGGTGTTTGAAGGTAAAGAGCTTTGTCTGAGCATTTCACTGCAATCTGGGGTATCCCTGTGCAGTTAGCAAATGTTACCCAGTTATTTCTTCCAAAGTCAGTGAAATATTATCATTATTATCATGACATAGTATTGGAATCTTGAAACTGAAACAGCAAAAGATTGTAATGGATGAGCTCTTGAATTATTTCCTTGTGTCTCAATCAAAAATGAGATCAGTTTCTAGCACCCACTAAATATATCTTGAATATTGTGGGTGAGCTCCTCAGCCAGCCCACACTGGGAGAGCTCTCTGTTACTTCTGTGATTAATTCAGGCTGTTTTCATTAAGCAGGCAGAGGCACATGGAGCCAACCCTGGCAGCCACCTGCACGACTGCTCCCCAGAAACAGCATCACCCACAGGAGATGGTTAAGCAGGGGTGCAAGTCCCTGATCTCCTGTTGGACACTGTCCACACAGCCAACAGGTCAGCCTGGGGAGTGTCTTTGGGTAAACAGGACCCAGCTAAAGCTGCTGGCTGTAATGTGTTCCTATAAGGAGCCCATTTCAAAACTGCTTCTTCTCACCAAATGTTGCCTGGCAAGTTTCTGCCTTGTTTTGGGGGGCTTTAGGGGAAGTTCCACATGCCAGCAAAGTCCAAACAGGTGTCACAACCACCGTTAGGCGTATTCCACAGTGAGCTCAAACTGCAGCCCACTTAAATCAGTGGATTTCTGCTCTCTGCAAAGTGAAACCACTTGCCTCTTTTCCAATGTTCAGGCTAAAGTAGTGGCAGAAGAGATTTCCCCAAATACCACACTCCAGATTTATCTCTCAACTGGGATTAGAAACAGCTGAAAATTCAGGGTGGCCTTGCTTCGGGGTGCTTCCAAGGGATGACATGAAAACACACTGTAATTTAGGTGCGTTTCATCTTGCTATATTAAATGCATATTGCAAAGTTTAGAATTATTTGCTTCTAACTATCGTGTTTCTGCATTGCTTATGGAAACCTCAGCTGTGAGAGGCTTCTGAAGACTCTGCATGCTTAGGTGCCTGCCACGGCACAGAGCTGAGACTGACAGCACTGGCAGTATTGTCATGGAGGCTTCTCTTAACTATTGCTTTCCCAGGAAACCACCTAGAATTTTGCTAAAATTGGAATACCCAGTGGGTTGAACAGGGAAAAAATGACATTGTTCACCCTAAAAACCTTGTGTTAGGTCTTGGTAGCTGTATGTGTTCCTGATGTCTTAGAGGCTGTGTCTGCACTGGAGGCCTGGTGCACCCTGAAATTCAGATCCATGGCTCCCTCCCCTGCCCAAGGGCAAGCTGGGCCCTGATGTGAGTGGGTGTCATCCCTTTGTGTGCTGTTAGAGCCAGCAGGGGAGTCGGTGTCCCCGGGATGTGCCACCACCGGGACAGGGAGCACTGTCCCCTGGCTCAGCTGGGGCCCAGAGCTGTCCATGCCCGGTTGGAAGGATGTGTTTACAACAGACCATCCTCCAGAGCAGCTGAGCTTCCCCTCCCTTTGCAGAGGGCCAAGCACACACAGCCCATTGTAAACAACAATACCACGGAATTCTTTCACATGCCTGACTCCTCCCAGCACCTGCAGCGCAGTTTATCGTGTCCTTCCACTGCACAGTCACAATGACATGTGATAGCATCTCAGCCGTGGGCTCTGCCTGGCACACCCCTTCCATTTCCACTGCCCCCTCGGGTCCCTAGCACCCCTTTCCTTACTGCACCTGACCCCACCAACATCAAGGCTGGCAAGAAAATGGAAAATGTGTTTTTAATTAACCTTTGCTTCCACTCACAAATTCTCACCCTTCCATTCTCTTTTAATTACTGTCATTCCAAAATGGCCCCCAAATGAACTTTCCATCTCTTGTAAAAGCTGTTTTCACGTGAGCTGTATATGGAATGTAAGTGCCTATAAGGCTTGTGTATAACCTATTTAATGGATTCACAATAGGATGGTTAGCACCCAAACAAAGGTGTTATTCTTGGCATGCCACTCTTTGGAACTGAAACTTCCCCAGTTTTCGAAAAGATAAGGCCAGGAAACCAGAAGGAACAATATATCTGCAAAAGCTATAGCTACTGAAATTACCGTAGTAACTTCCATCATGATGCAAATGTCAATATTATCACTGCTGGCTGTAGTCTGGAATACAAATGATGTTGGTTCATAATCTATTTTGCTGAATGGAGGATATTTCAGATTAAAACATGTAAGCCAAATTTAATCTAAAAATGTTGGTTGCTCAGATGAGAAGTCTCCAAATATCTGTCTGTCACCTGAGCAGACTTTGACACTGTGAAAGACACATGTATGAATTTTGCAATGGCATCCAATATGTGTTTGATCTTCACACTTTTCTATATAAAAAGATACAAAAAGAGCATATGATGGGTAGGAAAATTGGTCCAACATTTTAAAAAGTGTTTAGGGTAGAGTAGGGGAAAAAAAAAAGGTAAGAAAACCCCTCCAACTTCTTGTAGGAGTCTGAGATCTTCATTTTAAATGAAGTGGACTCAATTTCTCTCTGCCATCTTCACTGCTCAGTTACTTGCCTTGCCCACTCAGCAGTTCCACTGTGATACTTGCCAGGGTTCTGCCTCTCCTCCTGCTGAGATCTGGCTCCTGAATTAATTTATTTGATAAGCACTGGGGATTATTTAGATCCAGAGCTCTGACATCAGAACAAAAGCTATCTAACTAAAAAATAGGAAGAGGTAGATAAGTGACACTTTGAAGATCCAGATCAAAGAGTTACAATACAATTTCTGACCTGCTTCTGGATGTAATATTTTTCAAAGCTTTTGACTACCACAGAGTCTGGAAAGCAAGTATCAGAAAACTGAAATTGTATGAATGTGGCTGAAACTCAACTTCCTGGAACTAGATGCAAGGGGGAAAAGTATGTGGGAGCTGGAGGAGGCAAGACCAGAAGGTGAATTTGTAGGTAGCTCTTAGAGCCTTGTGGGCAAAGAGAAGAAGCTGAATGCCATGATAGGGAGAGAAAATATTTTTTGCAGTGGTATTTTGAAGGAATAGGAATCAAAGAGGCCAGAAGGAGGAACTAGCAGTAAAAAGGACAAGCACTGCAGCTGTTGCAAGAAAAGCAGAGGGCTACTCGCATTCGTAGGCTCTACTTGTGTAAACGGAGCAGCACTGGCTCTCTGCTTTACAACCCTGCTTTCAGAAAGAAGTTTGTCAGCCAAAGTAAAGAGAAAAAGATCAATGGATTGCAATAAACGGCATTTAACATAAAAATGAGTAAAATTTACAATCCAGTTAACTTGTTAAATGTTACAAAATCAGCAAACAATAGACACAATTTGTTTTGTTCAGAGCCCAGAGGTAGAGACCAAATCCTCTAAATTAATTTCTGCAAAAGCTGGGGTTTTTTTCCAAACAGGTCTGGATCCTATTCGTTGTAGAATATACTGATTACCAACTATTTTTAAGAGCTTTACACAAACATTATTTCTTTTGTTGTGTGAAATGCAGAATCAGCCATCTGGCAAATGCCCCAGAGCTAAAATCTTTTACATGACATATAATTCAAAATGATTAAATATACAACAGAAAATAGCTATAGCATTGCACTTAAAATAGCATGAACTTTTACTGCCGATCAAAACTGATTTCTTTAGCCTAACAAGTATCCAAAGAACAATTATTTGAAGAGCTTTTAAGAGTTTCAATATGTAGGAACTAAACCTCATCTAAATTCAGTATCTTAAGTCAAATAAAAAAGAAACAAACGTACAAAAGATTAAATGGTCCTGCCTTATAAGTAGACATTTAAATCTATGGGAAGCTAAATTCATTCGAACAAAAATACTGTATTCCCTCTGTATGTGCATTGCTGGGGCTTTCCTCTCCTTGCTCAGGGCATCTGCCAAAACAACCCGTACATTCTTAGGCAATGACTAGGGGACTAGCCTGGAATCAGGCTGTTCATCCACTCCCTCCATCATCAGAACGGGCAATTTCAAAGAAGAACAGGGAATAAAGCTCCGTGCATGATCCCTCAGTGCAGTCAATCTTTTTTCCTGCACCGCAGTCAACTCGAAGTTAAATTTGCTGTCTTTTTTCCAGAAATACTCCAGGCCTGAAAAATTGCCAGGTCCTCATCCCACACCCAATTCTCCAGTAGTTTCTGAGAAAGAGCACGCAAACATCTGCATGTATTTGGGGTACATGAGGGTAGGTATAGAAATATTACCCTGAGCGATTATTGAGTGGTTATGGCTGTTTCTCAACTGCATTTTTCAGACAAGTCAAAGTCTACATTTCCCAAAAAGCACTTGGTGCAAGTCAGATCTGAGTTGTGAGGGAAAAAACGTCCAAATGCAGAGATTTTTCTCATGGATTTGTGTACTTGTACAACCTGAAATGGTTGAACACATCTTTGCCAACTTTCTAAAATATTTGTGCTTCTCAGTTCTTTCAGACGAAGCATGAGAACCTCCATCCCAAGGTAACAACATGATGAAACTGTAAGTCTGTGATTAATAAGGCTTAGAATTCAAATGGCTTTGCCCCCTTGCCTGGGGAGTCAGGCCAGCCTCGCAACCGAGGAACCTCAGACGTTCTAACCCCAGACTTCTCTAAACTATATGAAAATAATGTTCTTGAATCTTGACCTTTTCAGCTCATAATGATTCCTGAAGCAGCAGGATCTTTCCTGCTGCTTTTCACAAGACTTTCAGGCTTGTAGAAATGCTGATTGCTGGCTGGCTTGGGACTGCAGCAACACCAAACCCCCTCTTAATAAGACACTTGTCCTGGTCTTCTAGACCTAATCCTGCTCTTAATTCAGTTCCCTGACTGAGCTCTCAGTGAAAAGGCAGATTTTGTGTCTTTCTGCTCTTGATTTATAGGAATAGGCACAAATATATTTCAGGTAATATTGACTGCACTACAGGAAGCTCCCCTATGCACCATACTAAATTAAACCTGAAGAAGAAATATGAAAATAGTAGAACAAATATTCTCATACTAGGATGAGGAAAAGCATGTTTTATATTATTTAACCCATCCCTGTGAAAACCACAGGAGAAACAAGGCAATTTTCATCAGAAATATCTTTGCTTTTCATCAAGACAGGTGACCCAGGCAATCTCCTGAGATCTTTTCCATCTCAGTATAAAAATTTCCTGGTTTTGATGGTATTTTCTCTTTGAAAGTTATGGGTTTTTTCTGATATTCAGAGGGCCTAAAATCTGACTATCACAGCTCTTCTTGTACCTCTCTGCTTTGCATTAAAAATAACATCTTGTAGTTTCTACTTTTCACTGAAAAACTGGGAAATCTTCCGATCTTTCTATTGACCAAAATCTGTTACAAAGGTGCCAGGAGTCCTATTTCTGGGGGGGAAAAAAAAGAGGAATACTCCTGGTGAAACAGGAGCCTGGTCCCGGTATCTATTAAAAATAAACAACATATCCTCTTACAAACGAGCCTTCCCATTCTTATTTATGTGCTCAATTTTGCGTACTTCGCAATACTGGAAAAAAGAAAAGCTTGAAGAACACATGGAGAATCAAGAGAAATTTGAGCATCCCCAAGGAAACAGAGGTTTAGGGACGGAGTAATAACTGCAAGGCTGTAATGAGAATTTGGAAAACTTTGCTAGATAAAAACGTATAACAAAGCTGTTGCTGTCATTTCATTCCCTGGGCCTGATTATGTTTTCACGACGGGCCTTTGCACTGCCCTAGCAGCGAGAGCTCTCCGAGTAAATGAGGATCAGACCTCCGAGCTAGCACAGTGCAGGGCTTGCCAGGCTCCTCGGGAGCCTCTGTGCTGCTCCACAGCCTCCCATGCCCACGAGGAGTGCTGGAAGCAAAGGCAGGAGTTCCACATGGCTGCCCCGGCCTGCTCTGCAGCTGTACCTGGGCGCTGCCAGGCCGGGCAAGGCCGCGCCGAGGCTCAGGGATTCCTCGCTCTCCTCACAAACAGACAAGAAACAATTGGGAATTGCTTCATAACAGGGCCGGGGTGAAAGGTGAGGACTGGAGTATTCTGAAGCCTGCTGCCAGGGCTGAGGAAGATAGTGTCATTTTGGTAAACCTGTCAAGCTGTTGTAAGAACTTCCTGAATGCTTCCTACCATCTGCTTTTGATGCTTTCAAGACTTGGCTGGAAGCCTGGAGATTTTCCTGCTCTTTCCTGCCCAACCTATAATGGAGTAATTCTGGATCTGTTCCCTGTCATCTCAGCCTCTTCCTCAGTTTCTTCTGCTTACAGCTGGGGTTTTTTTAATTTTTTTTTTCTCTTTACTTCAGTGGCCTTGTGCCCTGAATCATCTCTCCTGGGGCGGCAAGAGTTCCTCTGATGTTGAACAAGTGCCGGGTTTTTCAATTGTGTTCATGTTCTTGAGAGGAAGGGTCTGGCCTACATGACACATTCCTTCTTCACACTCACATCAACAACTCGAACTTTGTGTCCAGGCCCTGCCTGGAAGGGCCACACAAAGCCCATCTCCCCAGCTCTGTCAGGCCGCACGCTGCGCCGCGCCGCTGGGCCAGTATTGATTGGTAGAATTTGTAGGGCTTGAGATAAATGTCATAAAGGACAATGAGTTCAAAGAACAGATTAAAAAACAATAAATTGAATTCCAAGGCGTTCCCTCCTGTACTAATCTGTGTAGGTTCCTGTGTTTTTGGAAAGCATGTTGCTTATCTTCCTCATCAGTAGGCCCACTGCATTCCAGTATTTTGGATCAATGCCATTTGTAATAATCTAGATCAGTTTTTATTCAACGTTTATAAAACAGGCCATGTATCACAGGGTATATTTTATAGCAGATGGTATCTCCAATTCATTTAACCCCTCCCCACATCCCTCCTCCAATATCACAGTGCACACTCACAAAAGCTCTTGAAAGTAGAGCAGAGCAGAATTTTTTTACAACAAATAGTAAATCTGCTGAAAAATGGAGTTTCCAAGCAACAAAACTGTTAAACTGTAGCCCACTGAAAATGAAATGTTCTGTTTTCTAGAAAATAAAAAAGAGGTTTTGCAATTTGGACATTTGAGAAAAAAAAAAAAGGCAGGGTGGGTGGTTGCTTTCAGAAATCCGTTTCATTTTAAAAACGTCTGCACTGAAAAGGTGATAAACACAAAGATTAAACACCCAGAACACAAAGTAGGTTTTTTCAGGTCAAATTACATTTTTTTAGTTATCCCAGTGTCAACTGTTTGGAGATCTTCTGTGGCTTTTAATTTGAAAAGTTTCTCTTTTGGCTTGGTAAGAACTAATTTTCCCCAAGATTTATTAATTTGGGGACTTATCCGTGTATTTGCCAGACTCTACTCCAAACACGGCTCTCCAAGGTGAGGGTTTCCTGTTCAGGAAGCTAAGACCCAGACTCATTTTAATAAACTGGACTATTCCAAATGTAGAGATGAGCACGTGCTTAAGCACTTTTCTGGTTGGCAACATGGAGCTTTTCAGCTTTCAGGATCACTGATGTGCCCCTCACAACCACTCCCTTGCTTGAGATCATAACAGGAGAGACTGCGGATTTTTCTGAGATTAACATACCAAAGGGTAATAAAATATATTTATTCATATATGCTTGGGAATACTTCATTGTAATTTTGCACAATATGATTTGTACAGCTCTGGGGATACATAAATCACTGATAAAATAAATAAGTTAAAGATATTTTAGCTCAGTGATAATAGAACCAAGTCATGGAGTTGTTTGTATTTTGGCTTTAATCAGGCAACCTAGAAGACATGAGAAATAAACTCTTCTTAGTTTACCTTGCAGAAAAAGTTAAATCATACCTGCGTTTCTCAGAAACTTGCGTTTGTAGTCAACAACTACTCTGGTTTTGGGGTTATAGAATCCATCACCACAGTCATAACAACCTTTTGGGATTATTTTGGGAGGATCCACATTTGTAAGCTGAGCAATGCCTGAAGGGGAAAAACAAGGTTTGATTTTTTTTTTTTTAATTTATGCCTTTGATCAAGATAACTAACACACATCTCCATGGCATTTGCTATAAAAATAACAGTTACCTCACAAGAAATTTTGTAAAACATTTCACCAGTTTTGCAGATGGGGAAAATGAAAGTGGAAAAATGCACACACAAAGATTGTGCGATAAAAAATGATCACTTTGATTTCCTCATTCACAGTCCTGTGATTCAGCCCACCAAGTTAACGTTACAAGTCCAACCCTAAAACCCAAAATGGGACCAGGAGAGACTCGCTGGCTTCACTGAACCCCATGTCATCACTAAAATATTCTATGTGTTGTGTGTATTATGTTACAGATTTTACTCGCTTTTTTTCCTTGTAAACCCACCTTTTGACTACAATAAATAATAACATTATAAAAGTCTTTAGCCAAAACACAGACTGAACAGAAACGTCTATTTTGGTACCTGCTAAAAAGCTATGTGGGGCAGATGCTTGAAACTTCATTTGATGTCCTGGATGCAAACTAATTGCTTTTGTTCAACTTCTCGGTATCAAAAGCACCCTGCTGACGCAGTGAGGGTGAACGGTATAAAAGGGTTAATCAGGATGTCAAAAGCTGCAGGCAACAAAGCCCTGTCCTGCCCCAAGGGACCCACTGTGGGTGCAGAGCTGCACCCAGGCTGTGCTGGTGGAAGGTGCTGTCCACATTCTTCTGGCAGCATCGCAGGGTTGTGTGAAATTAGCCAGAGCATTTCTGCTCCGCATTACTCATGTAGCTGAATTAATCTTTCTTAAGCAAAGTTGTTAGTTTAATTCCTTCCAGACTCTCAGGATCGCAAATGCAATTTAGTACCTGGTGCTTTAAAACCAGAACAGATTTCTGTATAGAATCTTCTGTCGTAGCCATCGCAGTAAAGCCATTTTTCCTCTTTGTATTCGAGACCATCTGTAAAAGTGAATTTCCCCTGCAAAACACGTTTGAGTGCAGAGTTAATAAACATGATGGATGGACGGAACGCCAAGGCCAGGTCACCCCGGCAGATCCGCGGCAGGGCCAGCGCGGCTCCGCCGCCTTTCGTCGGGAATCCCGCCCGCGGGGCCCGGCCGCCAGCAGCCTCCCCCCACCCCGAGGGGTCGAACCCTGCCTTGGCTCGGAAATCCGCGCATTTCGCCTCCGAGCCTCCCTGGCGGCGGGGTCTCTGCAGCGGAGGCCCCTCGGGGTGAAGCCCCTCGGGGTGAAGCCCCCCGGCCGTACCTCCGTGGGCACCCCGCGGACCCAGAGCGCCCGGTAGCCGCCGCCTCTGGGGCTCTGCAGCTGGCCCTTCCCGTGGAACATCCCGTCCCACAGAGAGCCCCGGTACTCGGTGCCCGTCGGCAGCGTGTAGTAGCCGAATCCTTCCATCCTGGAAGAGGGGTGGGGGGGGTGGATGGTGGCAACCCCGCGCCCCCGGTCCCACCAGCCCCCCGCGACCCGCCTTGTCCCCGTGGCCCATC